>JBBDGP010002880.1:107500-242500 GCA_037952835.1 Lithobates septentrionalis | reverse complement strand
GGCAGGTAGTGTCGTCGTTGGGATTCAAGCCAGCGACCCTTCTTACTGCTAGGAGAAAGTGCTATCCACTACACCACTGTGCCATCCATGATATTAAGTCCAGCCTGAGCTCGTTTTGGCTGGGCTTCTCCTATGGATCACAGGAGTGCAATTCTGAAGTCCGCTCTCTGCTGACGTCACATGAATCAGTCCAGGCACCGCGTCATCAGGACAACAAAGTCTGGATCCGCCAGGTGCCTGGACTGATGCCTGTCTCGGCTTTTCAGCGAGCTGCTGAGATCCTGAGACGGCCGCTCTCTGCCCCTCCACAGCTCAGTGCTCCAATAAACGAGGAGCAGAGAGGAGAGCTACTGACAGGCAGCAGTTCTCTGCTCGGGGAGCTGAGAGAACCGAGACATCGATTATGTTTGGTGGCTCGGTTCTTGGTGCAGAGGCGGCGGGGGCACAGATGCAGCATCAAACCGATGCTGCATCCACCTAGGTAAGGATGATAGGTTAAAAAAAAAACATCTCTTTTAAATTGCTTAATTTCAGATGTTGATATTGTCGTCCTCTTGCAGATGGCAGGATGTACACAGCATTGGATGCGTGGCACCGGAAACTCGCAAACAAACACTCCTGCCTTCATTCTCTACTCATGCACATGCAGTCCACTATCTTTGCTCTTGCAGAATGTGGAGTTGCTGGTGAAATTAGACTGCACGTGTGTGGGTAGAGAAAAAAGCTGGGAGTGGTCGTTGGTGAGTTTCCGGGGCCATGCATCCAACACTAGGTACGTCCAGCCATCTGCAGGATGGAGTGGGCAGACAATAACAGTATCTGAAAAAGTGAGCATTTATTTTGGAAAAAGAAGTGCAGAATTTTAGTGTACTAAAATGATTTAAAAGGTTTTTTAATGAATTAATTTTTAATATGAAGTGTTCTACTTACCTGCTTGTTTGACAGCCAATGGCTCTCGCTGCTATCAATCTGCTCTGCCCTGTGAGGAGGGAGAGAGCCACTGCTGTCGGGTATAGCGCTGGGCCCAGATTTGGACTTGGGTACGTTTAAGAGGTTGGGGAGCTACACATAGAAGGTTTTTTTCTTAATGCAGAGAATGCATTTAAGTGTAAAACCTTCTGCCTTTAGAACCTTTTTAAGAAGGCTGGAATGCATATAGACTTTTTTTTTTTTTTTTTGCAAAAGTATATAAAAGTGAACAAAACCTTTTAACATATGTAGAGCTGAGCCCAGATTATTGGTTGTATTTTTATTTCATTTACATTTTTTTTTGTGTTAAATGCATAGACTTCTTGTGTCAAGCCTTTTGTATAGCATATTTTCTTTTATGTAATTACAATGACTTCTTTAGCCATTTTGATACAGTGAATCTTCAGTTGTGATTTGTGGTGATCTAAACTCCCCTCCTCTGTAGTTACACGTGGAATATTCCATTCATCCTGGCCAAGAAAGTCATTGATTTTCAGACTGCAGAAGCTGGAATGGTCTAATGCTGATCTTTACATATCCTGGAGTAGTTTTCTGTCTGTGGTTCTACTCTAGTAAAAAGGCGTTCACCTTTTTACGGAAGATGCATTATTTATCAGGATGTTTAAGATCACAGTTTGTTTTATATGGTGTTTCAGCAAATGACTCACTATGAGCATCATGTCTTAAAATCTGTGAGAGGAGGATTTAATGAAGTAGCATTTAAACTGCTGTGGAATAAACCCTGGAATATTACTTTCTGTGGGATTTTCAAGCTCTTTAATCATAGATAATGAAAAATAGATGAGCGCCTTAAGAATTGATCATTCACTGCTCCGTGTTCTGTTCCAGGGGCTGCTGGCTTCTTTTTTTGTTTTTCCTTTTAATTTGTACACCTTAACCTTTTCACTGGGCAACTGCTACTTGATCTGCTGGTTTGTCTTTTCACTGTCATGCGATTTTCAGAATTTGTGATTTTGGTTTTTAGCTGTGCAACTGTCATTTTATTGATTATGTATGAACCATGGACTGTCTGTGCATTGTGACTACAAAGGTAAGCTGTACATTTTTTTTTCTTTAAATACATATGTTTACTAATTTGATTTCTATTTTTTCTCAAAAAAAAAAATCTTTATCTGAGGGTGGCTGCAGTTTACAACTTGAGCTTAACCTTTGCTACCTTTTTACCCTCTGTGTAAGTTAGAAGGCATGATAATGTAGTGCGCTGTATAACATTACTGTATATTTTAAAATCTCAGTTGTGTATAATACACTTTTTTTTTTTTTTTTAATTACATCATTCAAGTGTTTTAGATGTATGCTGTTCATTGGCTGTCCTTTTTAAAAAAAATTCTTGGAAATGACTACTGTGGCTTTTTCTTCTTTCCTCTTTTCAGTCATAATTTTGGCTCCCTCTTGTGACACACTAAATTTTCTGCAGCAAAATACTATATACATTATTGAATACAGATCTGATGATTTGTAAATGTGTCAATTTGTCTACCATTCCTTTATTTATGGGTGCAGGAGCTGTGCATATTTAAAATAATTTAGATTTTTAGATTTTTTTTTTTTTTTGCTGTGCTCAGAAATCTAGATAAATATATTTACAGGACTTGTCACTGGCTATATTGCTACCTTTTTTTTTTATGTTTTATTTTTTTTTTTTTTTTTTTTTCCAGTGATTTTTCATTTTATTTTTGATCTACCGCTTGTTTCCACATGGTTTATATATTTTTTTTGTGCTAGCCGACTTTGCCTTGTGTTTTCTGTCTGCCAGTGGGAGAATAAATAAGTTTGTTTTGGAGCTCAGGACTGGCTTACGTACCTCATGCAGCGGCATGTACTGGTCATCCTTGCACTAGTGTACACTGTGCTTCTTGTAAATTATGATCATTTTATGATGTTGTACTGAATGCTTTTTTGTACTAAATAGAAAGTTAAAAATTTTGGTTTATATGTAGGCTGATTGTATCATTTTGTAAATGTTTTTTTTGTAGGTTGCTTCCAGTTTGTTTAATCATTAAAAGGCAAGCGTGACCTGACCCAGACGGTTAAATGTAACCCTTTATTAAAGTGACTCTAAACAATTTCCTTATCCTCCTCCAATAATCCACTACTTAATAGCCATGTAAACTGTTTTTCATGTACTTGTTTGTTACTGTGTTTTTCTTTTCTCCCTCACTTATGTCTGTTTGAAACAAGCAGTACATGTTAAAGGGGTTGTAAACCTTCAAGGTTTTGCACCTCAATGCATTCTCTATGCATTGTGGTGAAAAACCTCCTGTAATGCTGCAGCCCCCCCCCCCAGCCCCCGTTTTACGTACCTGTACCCCCTCTATCTCGTCCAGGGGACGAGCACACCAGCAAAAGCCAGTGTCTCGGGTCCTGACAGGATGGATTGATGGCAGCGCAGCCATTGGCTCCCGCTGCTGTCAATCAAATCCAATGACTCGGGGGGCCATTTCATAAATTCTGCTTCTATGGGCGTCAAATAAATGACTCAGGAGCGTGCCCACAAGGTAACCCCCCAGGAGAGCGCTTCTCCCAGGGGGTTATCTAATGTGGGGAGGAGCTGCAAGAGCCTCAGAGGGACCCCAGAAGAGTATGTTTGGGGCCACTCTGTGCAAAACGAGCTGCACAGTGAAGGTAAGTATGACATGTGTGTTTTTTTTTTTTTTTGTTTTGTTTTTTTTTTTAAAAAAAAGGAAGCTTTAGTGTCACTTTAAGCCCCGTTCACACCTGAGCAATCCAAAATCGCAGCAAATTGCAGGTCACTTGTGCGATGCCATGAAGTCTTACCCCCTTCATGCCTAAGCTTTTTTTCTGCCACTTGTTGCTTACAAGTTAAAATCAGTATTTTTTGCAAAAAAATTATATATATAATATATAAAATTTATTTTCTAATATTCTTTAGCAGAGACCCTAGAGAATAAAACGGCGATTGTTGTAATATTTTATGTAGCACTGTATTTGCATAGCGGTCTTTCAAATGCAATTTTTTTTTTTGAAGAAGAAGAAATACACTTTCATGAATTAAATTAATAAAAAAAACGGTAAAGTTCTTACAATTTTTTGGGATAATGTGAAAGCTAATGTTTTGCCGCGTAAATAGATACCTGTCATGTCACACGCTCTTAGAATAGCAACAAACTATTGCACTTAAATGTTCATAGGCGACGCTTTAAAATTTAACGGCTACCAGTTTAAAGTTAGAGGAGATCTAGTGCTAGAATTATTGTTCTCGCTCTAACAATCGCGGCGATACCTCACATGTGGTTTGAACACACGGTTTACATTTGCGGGTGCAACTTGCGGATGTGTTCACTTATGCAAATAAGCATGGAGAATATATAATATCATTTATTTATTTTTTTACACTGTCCCTTTTTGAAATTTTTTTTTATCACTTTTATTGCTGTCACAAGGAATGTTAACATCCCTTGGGGAGATGCAGGGGGAGAATTAATGTCAGTGTAGGTAGAAGTGCTCTGGGGTCTCAGCTCACAGTCTACATTGATCTTAGTACAGGCAACCACGCCTAGGCTTTGTTTCGACTAGTATGACTTGTCATGCAACTTTGGACACCTAAAGTCGCATGACGTCACAGCCCATTGATTTTAATGTTCCCATCTATGTGACTTTGAAAAGGTACCTGCAATGCTTTGATGCAACCTTGATCCAGATAGCGTAAAGTCTGATCAAAGCTGCAAGTCAAACCAAAGTCACTCTAAATTGTGCAACTTTGTGGTCGCAATAGTGGAAACGTGGCTTGACATGCGACTGTGTCCAAAGTCGCATGACAAGCCACAGCCCATTGATTTTAATCGTACCGTTCCCATCTATGCGACTTTAAAAATCAGCGACTTTGATAGGGTACCTGCAAAGCTTTGATGTGACTTTTGATGCAAATTTGATCCAGACAGTTTAAAGTTTCATCATAGTCGCACTCTAGCCTTGGGCTACGTTTGCACTAGTGCGACTGAGTGCAGCTTTGATCCAACTCTACACTCTGGATCAAAGTTGCATCGAAAGTTGCATGAAAGTAGTGCAGGCACCCTTTCAAAGTTGCTAATTTTCAAAGGCGAATAGATGGGAACGTATGCCTTTGAAATCAATGGGCTGTGATTTGTCATGAGACGTTGTCCAAAGTCGTATGACAAGTCACACTAGTGGAAATGTAGCCTTAAACTCATTACTCACATGTAACTCCCTCAGCTGGGCGTATGCCACACCATTTACGCAGTGCCATGCAGAAACAATTACGTGGTGGTACACCGTAGAAAATCTACTGCATGTTTTGTAAGCTCTCGCTCTCTTGCCCAAAACAAGGCTATGAAGACGGGAGGAGATCTGAGAAGGTGGGATGGGGCTGGGCAGGTCTAGGCATGTCTGTGTAAAAAGGAGAGGAGGTATGGGGGCGAGGCTGGGCAAGACAGGGGCAGTTAGAAAGAACAGCAGGCATGCCTGTGTAGAAGAGAAGGACAACGTTTTCAGGAAGTGAGAGGACCCATACAGAAATAAGGAAGTAAGGTTGTCCCTGAACAGGAAGAAGCTGTCAAGATTTGAAAGTCTAATCAAAGCTAAATCTGCTATACAGAAAATGAGTAATGATAAAGATCTTTTACATATAATTAATAGAAAAAATTTAATTTTTGACTGGACTTCCTCTTTTAAAGAGGAACTGCAGTCTGTTCACAAAATTTCTAATAAAAACATCTTTGCCATTCCGAAGCTTCCCTTCAACCAACTGGGCAGTTTCTGTGATGTAAAAAATGAGACAAAGATAAATAATTTCAGAACTTTTTCCACCTTTTTTAATGTGAGCTATAAACTGTACAACAAACTGAAATCTTTTAGGTGGAGAGAAGTAAAATTAAAATGGTTGCATAAGTGTGCACACTCTTAAACTAAAACTAATACTTTGTTGAAGCACCTCTTGATTTTATTACAGCACGCAGCCTTTTTGGGAAGGAGCCTATCAGCATTGCACATCTTGACTTGGCAATATTTGCCCACTCTTCTTTGCAAAAACACTCCAAATCTGTCAGATTGCGAGGGCATCTCCTGTGCACAGCCCTCTTCCGATCACACCACAGATTTTCAATCGGATTTAGGTCTGGGCTCTGACTGGGCCATTCCAAAACTTTAATCATCTTCTGGTGAAGCCATTCCTTTGTTGATTTGGATGTATGCTTTGGGTCGTTGTCATGCTGAAAGATGAAGTTAGTTTTCATGTTCAGCTTTCTAGCAGAAGCCTGAAGGTTTTTGTGCCGATATTGACTGGTATTTGGAACTGTTCATAAGACCCCTGTTCTTGCTGAAGAAAAACCGCCCCAAAGCATGATGCCATCACCATGCTTCACTGTGGGTATAGTGTTGTGCAGTGTTTTTGCGCCAAACATATCTTTTGGAATTATGGCCAAAAAATTCAACCCTAGTTTCATCAGACCATAACACATTTTCTCACATGCTTTTGGGAGAATTCAGGTGTGTGTTTGCAAAATTTAGCTGGGCTTGGATGTTTTTCTTCGTATGAAAAGGTTTCTGTATTGCCACTCTACCCCATAGCCCAGACATATGAAGAATATGGGAGATTGTTGTCACATGTACAGATATTCCTGCAGCTCCTTTAGCCTGGGTTCACACTGATGCAAATTTACAGCAGGTTTGATGCATTTTGGAACACACAGATTCGCAGGTCATGTAAAAAGCATAGTATTCCATGGCTTTGGTTCACATCTATGCGTTGCGAATTATGTGCGAGGAAAAAAAAAGAAACTGTCCTGTGCGATGCAAATTCCTATGGTGCAATCAAAATTTTATCTTCATAGGCTTCAATTGAACTTGCAGTAAACTCGCAGCACACGGTTCACATCTCTGCGAATTGTTCACTGTCTGCCTCCTGAAATTCACGGCAAAATCGCGGTAAATAAGCACTTCACACAGGAGAAAAAAAAGAATCAAATTTGCAGTACATTGCATCGCAGTAGTGTGAACCTAGGCTGAATGTTGCAACCACATTATTTTAGTTTAAAACTAAAACTAAAACAATAGTGTCTGCGCTAGAAGAAAAAAATCCCATCAATCAAAAGTGCAGCAATAATGAACATAAGCAACATAAATATTTAAATAAATAGTCCACTGGAGTGAAAATACCCCTATGTACTAAAATATAAAGTGCACAGTGCTAAATGAAATACACAATGAGAGTGATAAGTCAAAAACCTATCACATAAATATCAAAGAAATATAAGGGGATATAACTCCTGGTGAATGAAAATAAAGTCCAAAACAGTGTGTATCCAGAGATATAAAAGTGCCCAGAAGAAACATAGTCCGAAGATTTAGTGAAATTCACATATCCTTCCTTCCAAACGTGTATCACCAAGAAAACATGCTGTAGTGTCGTCCAGCCACCCCCACAGGTGTATATGCTCACCTTCCTGTGTGTGACACAGCGATTAAACTATGTCAAACAAAGCCTTGGAGCCACTCCTGTGCTCATTTGGAATCAGCTGTGTAGACCTCCAATGCTCTCAAACGAAGGTAATATATGCAAAAGAAAAAAACTCCATAGCGCAATATTGCAAGATGTAATAAAAGGATTTTAATAAAGTAATTCTCTCCCCTTGATGGGGTACTCACATGCTATGGGTGCGTGAGTGCACCATCCTTAACAGACAATAAACGGTCAATCTCGCGGTGTGGCGTGTGATGCGGTATATGTAACGAAACTCTCCTTCTCTCTCTCTGCTGACAGCTCCGTCCAGGCCCCTCCCCTACGCGTGTTCGGCACCGGGACCACGTGCCTTCATCAGGGGGAATCCTGATGAAGGCACGTGGTCCCGGTGCCGAACACGCGTAGGGGAGGGGCCTGGACGGAGCTGTCAGCAGAGAGAGAGGAGAGTTTCGTTACATATACCGCATCACACGCCACACCGCGAGATTGACCGTTTATTGTCTGTTAAGGATGGTGCACTCACGCACCCATAGCATGTGAGTACCCCATCAAGGGGAGAGAATTACTTTATTAAAATCCTTTTATTACATCTTGCAATATTGCGCTATGGAGTTTTTTTCTTTTGCATATATTACCTTCGTTTGAGAGCATTGGAGGTCTACACAGCTGATTCCAAATGAGCACAGGAGTGGCTCCAAGGCTTTGTTTGACATAGTTTAATCGCTGTGTCACACACAGGAAGGTGAGCATATACACCTGTGGGGGTGGCTGGAAGACACTACAGCATGTTTTCTTGGTGATACACGTTTGGAAGGAAGGATATGTGAATTTCACTAAATCTTCGGACTATGTTTCTTCTGGGCACTTTTATATCTCTGGATACACACTGTTTTGGACTTTATTTTCATTCACCAGGAGTTATATCCCCTTATATTTCTTTGATATTTATGTGATAGGTTTTTGACTTATCACTCTCGTGTATTTTATTTAGCACTGTGCACTTTATATTTTAGTACATAGGGGTATTTTCACTCCAGTGGACTATTTATTTAAATATTTATGTTGCTTATGTTCATTATTGCTGCACTTTTGATTGATGGGATTTTTTTCTTCTAGCGCAGACACTATTGTTTTAGTTTTAGTTTTTATTTCTTTGCACGATTATGAAACGTGACTGAGTGTTTGCAGCTGGTCTCCACTTAAGACTAATCACTCACCATTTTGTAGGCATCCATCCATAAGTGGCTCACAGGGTTGCTCACTATTTTTACATTATTTTAGTTTATTTCCATTCACACCATGGCGTTCTGTTTTGAGGGCAGAATCGCTGCGATTCTGCCCGTGATTTGCATTCAACGCAAATCGCGGGACGCTCTTGTGTTTCTTTGCATGACACCAAATTGCGGCGTGATTGTCGCCCTCTGAATCATGGTAAAATCACACAAACAGAATCACGGAACGCCCAAAATAAGTTCTTGTTTTTCTTTTGGGCGTCCCGCTATTCTGTTTGCGCGTCTTTCTCACGATTCATCGGGCGACATCGCGCCACGAATTGGTGCCATTCAAAATAGCTGGGATCTCAAGGGGTCCCACGATTTGCGGTGTTTCTGAATTGCAGGCAGAATCGCGGCAATTCTGCCTGCAAAATGGAACACCATGGTATGAATGAAGCCTTGCTGTACAAATGCTGACCATGCCATATGGCTGGTACTTGTGTTCTTCTAGGCAGACCTCTTCTTTTTCAGTCTGCATTTGGAGTTGGGCTAATCCACACTAATGTGTGGGCTTTTTTTTTTTTAAATGCTTTTTGCATTTTGCAGAAATGCAGGGATTTTAACATGGGTTCCTATGGAAAATGTTCACATCAATGCATTTTTGTGCCTCTGTGTTTTTGGAAAGGGTCGGGGACTTTTTTACCCCCGCAAAATGCAGCGTTTTGCATGTAATAGACTTCAATTTTGCAATCTGTGTGTGTGTTTTTTATTTATTTTATTTTATTTTTTTTTTTATATCTTCCCTGTATATAGCTGGTTGCTAAGGAGCAGGTCAGGAAGCCGGCCGCCGCATCCTTAGCAATAGATGACTCATTAGCTGTCAGCAAGCTTCCCCGCTGACAGTTGAATGTAAAAAAAAATTGCTGGCTACCCGCTACCTATTCGCCAAAAAAGCAGTGAAATGTAAAAAAAAGCCGATTTTTGACAAGTCCTTATATTAAAATAGATAGCGCCGTCTCCTTCAGCCCCCCCTGCTGGTTACCCGCTGAAAACAAAAAAGACGCTCTTCTCCTGATGCTGTCCTCCGCTGTCTGACATCCTCTTATGTAGCCTTGTGACATCACAAGGGGTGGGCTCTCCGGGTGACTTCATCGAAGACGAGACTATGGCAGGAGAAGACAGAGCTATTTTTTAAATAAAGTCAAAAACCGGCTCTTGCAAAAGCAAAATAATGGTCAGTGCCCATCAATGCAGCCTGATCTGTGCCCGTCTGCAGCCTCAATGCAGCCTGATCTGTGCCCATCTGCAGTCTCACCATCTTTCATGCAGGAAATCACCAAGCCGTCATCTCCTGTTTACTTGGCTCAGAGTCGGCAGTCGCATACACAGTCCTGCCTCAGCCATCAGCTTTGGACCAGCTCCTGTGATTGACAGAACACTGGTCCAATGCTGATGGCGGAGGTGGGACTGTGTGTGTGACATCAGATGAATTCCGGCGGCGCTTGTCCCCCTCCTTCCTCTCTACGGTACACTATCGGCGTATATTACACCCCCCCGTAATTTGCCCCCTATTTTCAGGGGGGAAATATGCGTGTTATACGCCGATAATTACGGTAATTTTAAAGTCAGTCAGTTTTCTCATATGTTTCAAATAATTTAAACCAAATGTTCAGTATCTAGGCAGCTAGCATTTTAAACACCACCTCACTTATGTAGTGTGAGACAAGTGTATGAATTTGTTTTTCTGGCAAAACCACATTTGCGTATTTTCAAAAGTCTTATCACCTTTTTAGAATTGCCTGGTGGTATTGTTTAAGCAATTTGGTAGTAGCAAACCGTAGATCTTCAACTGCTGTAACAAATGGATTTAATTTGGGGCCCTTTTGACACAGGCAGACCTGATTGAGTCTCCGCTATGGGGCGGTGTCCATTGACGCCCGCCGACATCCGATCTGATCTGTTAAAAACAGACAGATGGGGATCTGTCTAGCGAATCGGTTAGCAGTCCGGTGTAAACACGGGCTCAGTCCTTTTACATCCGACTCCCCTAGAGGAGAGTGGTGTCTGTGTCCGTTCTGTATAAGTGGAGTAGACACGGACCAGCCATCCACCTGGTGGATGGCAGTCGGGTGTAAACTGACAGGCGGGCCATCTACATCCGATTGCCCATAGAGGAGTCTGTGTCCGCTCTGCTTAAGTGGAGCAGACACAGAACAGCCATCTGCCTGCTCAGCAGGGATCACGCATAGTTCACACATTGCTGCGGCGGAACTGCTGCGATTCTGACGACTATTTCAAAATGCGCTCCTAAAATATCAGATTGAACATCAGTGTGTTCAGGTGCCCAACTCCCCAGCAATGTCATGTGTCCTGGGTATACCTGTCCCTCTTGGGTGCCCAGGACTATCTTGTTATGGTGGTTTTCAAGAGGGAAAGGGTCTGAAGACCTCAACAGGTTGCAGAGGTGACACGTGCACACACATACACTGTATTTAAAATGAAAAGAGACTATAGTTGCCACCTCTTTTGCGGTTCCCTGCCAGCTCTGTCCGCGCCTTCATTCTGATGCCCCCTTAACAAGCCGGATGCTAAGGTGCACTCATGCATCCATGCCCCCCCCCTATACTGGTTCTCTCCTGGCGCCCCTGTACGGTCCTCTCCTGGCGCCCCTGCCCCACCCATCAACCTTACACTGTCCCCACCCCAGCACCCCTACACTGTTGTGTGTCAGTGGTCTGGAAAACTGTTGCTTGTCTGGCAACACTGTGGCTGATGTGGGGGCGGTGAGCGCGGACAATGTGGCTGATGTTGGAAAAGGTGTGTGTGTGTGGTTTTTTTTTTTTACACTGATTGTCACTGTAACAACAATCATTTTAACGGTCATGATTGCCTTTCATTCATGACTTGTTTACTATTGTAATGCTATGATTGGCCTATTGGCTATAACATGGTACAGGGCTGCTGTGGCCCTGTACTATGTGATCACTGTGACCAGTCATATGCTAAATGAGTCTAATGGAAGTAGTTTCATAATTATCAATCAGCTGAGGAAAGCTGCTGGGCCTGCATCCCTTTAGACATGTTCCTACTGGGAATATCTCACCAAAAATGACATTTTTGCTGCAGGGGATGCCTGAAATCTTGCTTGCATCTTTGTGCAGAGTTCTGGGAAAATCAGTGAGCCAATCGCACCAGCAGGAAATTATGTTTCTGGGGGTCATTCAGTTAGAGGTCGACCGATATATCGGTCGATATTTGGTGTTTTTTACTTAATCGGCATCGGCCGATGTGCTGATAACTTCAGCGCGACTTGCAAATGACTTCTGTAAGACCCCTTTCACACTGGAGCGATTTTCAGGCGGTATTGCGCTAAAAATACAGGGGATGCCTGAAATCTTGCTTGCATCTTTGTGCAGAGTTCTGGGAAAATCAGTGAGCCAATCGCACCAGCAGGAAATTATGTTTCTGGGGGTCATTCAGTTAGAGGTCGACCGATATATCGGTCGATATTTGGTGTTTTTTACTTAATCGGCATCGGCCGATGTGCTGATAACTTCAGCGCGACTTGCAAATGACTTCTGTAAGACCCCTTTCACACTGGAGCGGTTTTCAGGCGGTATTGCGCTAAAAATACCGCCTGAAAACCGCCCCTAAACAGCCTCCGCTGTTTGTTCAGTGTGAAAGCCCGAGGGCTTTCACACTGAAGCGGTGCGATGGCAGGGGGGTGAAAAAAGTCCTGCAAACCGCTTTTTTGGAGCGGGGAAGGAGCGGTGTATTCACCGCTCCTTCCCCGCTCCTGCCCATTGAAATCAATGGGACAGCGCGGCTATACCGCGGCAATACCGCGGCTATAGCCGCGCTGTACGAGGGATTTTAACCCTTTTTCGGCCGCCAGCGGGGGGTAAAACCGCACCGCTAGCGGCCGAATACCGCTGCAAGAACGACAGTACAGCAGCGCTAAAAATAGCGCTGTTGTACCGCCGACGCCCCCACCGCCCCAGTGTGAAAGGGGCCTTATAGAAGTCAATACAAGTTGCCTGTATTCTTCTGTGAAGTGACTTCTCCCTCCTCTGGGCAGCCTGCCAAATCTGATAAAAAGAACCTGAAGGATACAATGTTTACATTTATGAATGAACTGAGCTCAGTGTGTAGAAGCTCTCAGTTTAACCATTTAAAGACTAAATCTTTTCTGACACTTGTTGCTTACAAGTAAAAATCCTGTATTTTCTGCTAGAAAATCACTTGGAACCCCCAAACATTATATATTTTTTAGCAGAGACCCTAGGGAATAAAATAGCGGTTGTTGCAATATTTTATGTCACACGGTATTTGTGCAGCGGTCTTTCAAACGAAATTTTTTTTAAAAAAAATACACTAATACATTTAAAAAAAAAAATTAAGCAGTAAAGTTGGCCCATTTTTTTTCGTCCAAAAGTTTTGATTACCTGTTTTTGTGTATTTTCAAGATATGTTTTTTATTTTTATTTTTTTAATCTAAATTCTACAAACAAGTGAACTGCTTGGAGGTTTGTTTTTGTTTAACCACTTGACGACCGCCTCACGCCGATGTACGTCGGCAAGGTGGCACGGACAGGCAAAATCACGTACATGTACGTGATTTGCCTTCCGCGGGTGGGGGGTCCGATCGGACCCTCCCCCCCCACCCCCCCCCCCCCCCCCCCGGTGCCCGAGGCGGTCGTCTTTTGTCCAGCGGCGATCAGAGGTGAGGGGGAGACCATCCGTTCGTGCCCCCCCCCTCGCGATCGCCGCCGGCCAATCGAATCATTCCTTTGCTGCTGTATGCTAAACAGCAGCAAAGGAAATGATGTCATCTCTCCTCGGCTCGGTAATTTCCGTTCCGGCCCGAGGAGAGAAGACATCACTGTGAGTGCACCAACACACACACACACTCAGTAGAACATGCCAGGCACACTAAACACCCCGATCGCCCCCCGATCCCCCCCCCTGTCACAAACTGACACCAGCAGGTTTTTTTTTCTGATTACTGCATAGTGTCAGTTTGTGACAGTTACAGTGTTGGGACAGTTACTGTTACCCCCCTTTAGGTCTAGGGTACCCCCCTAACCCCCCCTAATAAAGTTTTAACCCCTTGATCACCCCCTGTCACCAGTGTCACTAAGCGATCATTTTTCTGATCGCTGTATTAGTGTCGCTGGTGACGCTAGTTAGGGAGGTAAATATTTAGGTTCGCCGTCAGCGTTTTATAGCGTCAGGGACCCCCATATACTACCTAATGTTTTAACCCCTTGATGGCCCCCTAGTTAACCCTTTCACCACTGATCACTGTATAAGTGTTACGGGTGATGCTGGTTAGTTCGTTTATTTTTTATAGTGTCAGGGCACCCGCCGTTTATTACCGAATAAAGATTTAGCCCCCTGATCGCCCGGCGGTGATATGCGTCGCCCCAGGCAGCGTCAGATTAGCGCCAGTACCGCTAACAGCATACACCTCCCTTACGCAGCATACACCTCCCTTAGTGGTATAGTATCTGTACGGATCAATATCTGATCCGATCAGATCTATACTAGCGTCCCCAGCAGTTTAGGGTTCCCAAAAACGCAGTGTTAGCGGAATCAGCCCAGATACCTGCTAGCACCTGCGTTTTGCCCCTCCGCCCAGCCCACCCAAGTGCAGTATCGATCGATCACTGTCACTTACAAAAGACTAAACGCATAACTGCAGCGTTCGCAGAGTCAGGCCTGATCCCTGCGATGGCTAACAGATTTTTTGGTAGCGTTTTGGTGAACTGGCAAGCACCAGCGGCCTAGTACACCCCGGTCGTAGTCAAACCCGCACTGCAGTAACACTTGGTGACGTGGCGAGTCCCATAAGTGCAGTTCAAGCTGGTGAGGTGGCAAGCACAAGTAGTGTCCCGCTGCCACCAAAAAGACAAACAGGCCCGTCGTGCCCATAGTGCCCTTCCTGCTGCATTCGCCAATCCTAATTGGGAACCCACCGCTTCTGCAGCGCCCGTACTTCCCCCATTCACATCCCCAACCAAATGCAGTCGGCTGCATGAGAGGCATTTTCTTTTATGTCCTCCCGAGTACCCCTACCCAGCGAACCCCCCCAAAAAAGATGTGTCTGCAGCAAGCGCGGATATAGGCGTGACACCCGCTATTATTGTCCCTCCTGTGCTGACAATCCTGGTCTTTGCATTGGTGAATGTTTTGAACGCTACTATGCACTAGTTGAGTATTGGCGTAGGATACAGCATTCCACAGACTAGGCGCACTTTCACTGGGTCTCCCAAGATGCCATCGCATTTTGAGAGACCCGAACCTGGAACCGGTTACAGTTATAAAAGTTAGTTACAAAAACAGTGTAAAAAAAAAAAAAAAAAAAAAATATAAAATAAAAAAAAAATAGTTGTCGTTTTATTGTTCTCTCTCTCTCTCTCTCTCTATTCTCTCTATTGTTCTGCTCTTTTTTACTGTATTCTATTCTGCAATGTTTTTTATTGTTATTATGTTTTATCATGTTTGCTTTTCAGGTATGCAATTTTTTGTACTTTACCGTTTACTGTGCTTTATTGTTAACCATTTTTTTTGTCTTCAGGTACGCCATTCACAACTTTGAGTGGTTATACCAGAATGATGCCTGCAGGTTTAGGTATCATCTTGGTATCATTCTTTTCAGCCAGCGGTCGGCTTTCATGTAAAAGCAATCCTAGCGGCTAATTAGCCTCTAGACTGCTTTTACAAGCCGTGGGAGGGAATGCCCCCCCCCCCACCGTCTTCCGTGTTTTTCTCTGGCTCTCCTGTCTCAACAGGGAACCTGAAAATGCAGCCGGTGATTCAGCCAGCTGACCATAGAGCTGATCAGAGACCAGAGTGGCTCCAAACATCTCTATGGCCTAAGAAACCGGAAGCTACGAGCATTTCATGACTTAGATTTCGCCGGATGTAAATAGCGCCATTGGGAAATTGGGGAAGCATTTTATCACACCGATCTTGGTGTGGTCAGATGCTTTGAGGGCAGAGGAGAGATCTAGGGTCTAATAGACCCCAATTTTTTCAAAAAAGAGTACCTGTCACTACCTATTGCTATCATAGGGGATATTTACATTCCCCGAGATAACAATAAAAATGATTTAAAAAAAAATAAAAATGAAAGGAACAGTTTAAAAATAAGATAAAAAAGCAAAAAAATAATAAAGAAAAAAAAAAAAAAAGCACCCCTGTCGCCCCCTGCTCTCGCGCTAAGGCGAACGCAAGCGGCGGTCTGTCGTCAAACGTAAACAGCAATTGCACCATGCATGTGAGGTATCACCGCGAAGGTCAGATCGAGGGCAGTAATTTTTGCAGTAGACCTCCTCTGTAAATCTAAAGTGGTAACCTGTAAAGGCTTTTAAAGGCTTTTAAAAATGTATTTATTTTGTTGCCACTGCACGTTTGTGCGCAATTGTAAAGCATGTCATGTTTGGTATCCATGTACTCGGCCTAAGATCATCTTTTTTATTTCATCAAACATTTGGGCAATATAGTGTGTTTTAGTGCATTAAAATTTAAAAAAGTGTGTTTTTTCCCCAAAAAATGCGTTTGAAAAATCGCTGCGCAAATACTGTGTGAAAAAAAAAAATGAAACACCCACCATTTTAATCTGTAGGGCATTTGCTTTAAAAAAATATATAATGTTTGGGGGTTCAAAGTAATTTTCTTGCAAAAAAAAATAATAACTTTTTCATGTAAACAATAAGTGTCAGAAAGGGCTTTGTCTTCAAGTGGTTAGAAGAGTGGGTGATGTGTGACATAAGCTTCTAAATGTTGTGCATAAAATGCCAGGACAGGTCAAAACCCCCCCAAATGACCCCATTTTGGAAAGTAGACACCCCAAGCTATTTGCTGAGAGGCATGTCGAGTCCATGGAATATTTTATATTGCGACACAAGTTGCGGGAAAGAGACAATTTTTTTTTTTTTTTGCACAAAATTGTCACTAAATGATATATATTGCTCAAACATGCCATGGGAATATGTGAAATTACACCCCAAAATACATTCTGCTGCTTCTCCTGAGTACGGGGATACCACATGTGTGAGACTTTTTGGGAGCCTAGCTGCATACGGAACCCCGAAAACCAAGCACCGCCTTCAGGCTTTCTAAGGGCGTGAATTTTTGATTTCTCTCTTGACTGCCTATCACAGTTTCGGAGGCCATGGAATGCCCAGGTGGCACAAAACGCCCACAAATGACCCCATTTTGGAAAGTAGACACCCAAAGCTATTTGCTGAGAGGTATAGTGAGTATTTTGCAGACCTCACTTTTTGTCACAAAGTTTTGAAAATTGAAAAAAGAAGAAAAAAATTTTTTTTCTTGTCTTTCTTCATTTTCAAAAACAAATGAGAGCTGCAAAATACTCACCATGCCTCTCCGCAAATAGCTTGGGGTGTCTACTTTCCAAAATGGGGTCATTTGGGGGGGTTTTGTGCCACCTGGGCATTCCATGGCCTCCGAAACTGTGATAGGCAGTGAAGAGTGAAATCAAAAATTTTCACCCTTAGAAATCCTGAAGGCGGTGATTGGTTTTCGGGGCCCCGTACGCGGCTAGGCTCCCAAAAAGTCCCACACATGTGGTATCCCCATACTCAGGAGAAGCAGCAGAATGTATTTTGGGGTGCAATTCCACATAGGCCCATGGCCTGTGTGAGCAATATATCATTTAGTGACAACTTTTTGTAAATATTTTTTTTTTTTTTTGTCATTATTCAATCACTTGGGACAAAAAAAATAAATATTCAATGGGTTCAACATGCCTCTCAGCAATTTCCTTGGGGTGTCTACTTTCCAAAATGGGGTCATTTGGGTGGGTTTTGTACTGCCCTGCCATTTTAGCACCTCAAGAAATGACATAGGCAGTCATAAACTAAAAGCTGTGTAAATGACAGAAAATGTACCCTAGTTTGTAGACGCTATAACTTTTGCGCAAACCAATAAATATACGCTTATTGACATTTTTTTTACCAAAGACATGTGGCCGAATACATTTTGGCCTAAATGTATGACTAAAATTTAGTTTATTGGATTTTTTTTTATAACAAAAAGTAGAAAATATCATTTTTTTTCAAAATTTTCGGTCTTTTTCCATTTATAGCGCAAAAAATAAAAACCGCAGAGGTGATCAAATACCATCAAAAGAAAGCTCTATTTGTGGGACGAAAAGGACGCAAATTTCGTTTGGGTACAGCATTGCATGACCGCGCAATTAGCAGTTAAAGCGACGCAGTGCCAAATTGGAAAAAGACCTCTGGTCCTTAGGCAGCATAATGGTCCGGGGCTCAAGTGGTTAATGTTTAAATGTAAAAAATTTTCTGTATCACTTAAAGTGGTTGTATACCTTTTATTTGTAACTTTTACCTACAGGTAAGCCTATAATAAGGCTTACCTGTAGGTAAAAAAAATATCTCCTAAACCTGTAAGGTTTAGAAGATATTTCCCTCGCAATGAGCCGCTGACTGCAGCGGCACATGCGCACAGGGGATTCTCGGCTGACAGCCCGGCAAACTCCGGAGCTTGCCGGGCAGAAGTCTCCCGCGCGCATGCGCGGGAGTGAGGACATCGCGGCTCCGGCCACTCACAGCGCCGGAGCCGCGATACCCGGAAGACACGCCGAGGGGAGATGTCAGCTCCCTCGGCGTGGACCAGGTGAGATGCCGGCGCCTCGTTCTAAGGTAAGTATCTCATAGTGAGCTAGTATGTGGTGCATTCTAGCTCATTATGCCTTTTCCCTTGCAGGTGTAGAAAAAAAGACAGCGGGTATACAACTGCTTTAAGGTTGCTTTCACACTGCAGCGGGCATGTGTTGACGGTAAAACGCTGCTAGTTTTAGCGGCGCTTTACCGTCATTTTAGCGACGCTATTCGGCTGCTAGCAGGGCGCTTATAACCCAGCTAGCAGCCGATGAAGGGATTAAATGCGCCCCTGAAGCGCCGCTGCCGAAACGCTTTGCAGGTGCTTTGGCAGCGGTGCACATTCATTTTAATGGGTAGGAGTGGTGGTATACACCGCTCCAAAGATGCTGCTTGCAGGACTTTTTTTTTTAACATCCTGCCAGCGCATCGCCTCAGTGTGAAAGCACTTGGGATATCACACTGAGACTGCAGGGGAGCCGTTTTACAGGCACTTTACAAGCGCTATTTTTAGCCCAAAAGCGCCTGAAAAACGCCCCAGTGTAGAAGGGGTCTAACTGGTAAATTTTATGAGATGAAGGGAAAAAAAAAAAATCGGCCTAATATATTGGCCCAAAAAAATCGGCATCACATATCAGCCATCGGCCACCGCGATTTCTAAATATCGGCATCGGCCAGAGAAAAACCCATATCGGTCGACCTCTACATTCAGTACACCTCCAGGTAGTCATATTGCATTGCATTGCATTTTCAGAAAATTACAGTGGCTGCACATTGAAAATATATTTTTTTAATAACATTCAATTACAATAGGACTTGCTTAGGTTGCAATTGTATATGCTATATTTTTTCTTTGCTATTTTTATTTTTTTTTCCCCACAAAAGTGGAGTTACCCTTTAAGGATAAGTTCACTTTAAATAATGCACATGTTTTGATTATGTTGTGCTTGTGTGCACTAAATTTAAAGAGCATTTTTACATTTTTTTTTATTTTTTATTTGTAACCGTAGCGCAAATCTCACGTGGCAATAAAAATAGCTTCCAACATTTTTATTTAACTACCTCTGCTTTCAGAGGGGTTTTAGGTGTGTTTTCCATGTACAAAATATGTATTTCAGTATGTGTGTGCAAAATGGGGAAAAGGGAAATGGCTCTTGTGCTGAAATGTACTTTTTCAGGTTAGGTATCGAATTCTTCTGCAAACATGAAAAGGACGCCGTATTCATGTGTAAAATGGATCAAAAATGTTTTGCTGCCCTCTGCAGGATAATAACTATGCTTAGTTTGCTTTCAACATTGTCATTCATTTTTGTTTTCTCCAGTTTTTACAAAATTGTAATGTATGGCTATGCATATATTGATATGATTGCACTAAGCAAGTGTTTTGCTAATTTTCTTTTTTTGTTAATCTGTGACTTAGTGGGTTAAAGCTGTCATTTTGTGTGATTTACATGAAGACTAAATCCTTCAGCCTGGTTGGAAAATATTTTTGCATAGTTTTTATATTAAAAGCATACATTTTCAATACCTGGCTGATTCCTGTGGAAGTAGAGAATCACTGCAGTAGCCCCTTCTACAGTGATTCTCTTATCTTCTGGATTCCGTGCCCTGCTGTGTAGTAAATGCAGGGAGTTGCACACTCAGCATGGGCACTATTCACAGAATGCCTCCCCATTTTCTCACTGAATGCAAAGCATTCTTGGTTTGGACAAGGTTAAAAGGCGGGACAGGAACGTCAATCTCCAACTTGTCCTATCATCATGCAAGTTGGTGGAATTCAGCTTTAAATGTCAAATTTAAATACTATTTTTTTTTCTTCTTTATAACTTTAGAAATGTGTTCAGTAGGGCAGCAACTAAATATTATTTTCATAATCGATTAGTTGGCTGATTTATTGTTTTAATTAATCGGCTAAAACCATAGAAAAAAGTAATATGCCAATTTTTTCGTTTATTTAAAAGTAATAATGAAAAAACTGAATGTTGGACTCAAACTGCAGAACAAAAAAAGTTTTACATTAACATTACACAACTGTGCAGCAGTACAAAAACAACAAACATTCTGAAAAGAGGTGAACTATAACTGTTCAAGAAACTTTGCATTTGAATGTAAAAAAGTTAACATGTTAACTTGCTCGGTGCTAAGGCTGGCTCTTTTTACAAACGATGTTGCCTGCAGCAGAAAAGAGGCGCTCTGATGGAGTAGAGGTGCCTGGGATGCACAAGAAGGATTTTGCAAGTTTTGCCAAAGTAGGAAATATCTTGGTTACCCTTCCACCAAGGCTCAGCAAAATAAGCCTGCACTTCATTTCGTACTTGTGTATGAATATCCTCCTCAAGTTGCCCCTCTTCCTCTTCACTGCTGACCCCAGACTCAAGGAGTGCGTCAAGTAGATGAGATGCTGTAGATGTTGACGGCTCAGCATCTCGAGTTACAGGCGACGTGGTGGTCATTTGCTGCTGCACCATCTCACTTCTTAAAGTAAGGGGCCTCTGTCTGTCTGTACTTTTTGCCTGTACATTTGATTTGTTCTGGTGATAAAAAAAAAATTGAAGTTGGTCTGTTGCAGTGACTTGGAAGCTCTTCAGCGTAGATGATTCAAAAGAAGCACCTTCATTGGACTGCAACAGCCCCTTTACCAGCGCAGGCACGGATGATAGAGTAACTAATTCTTGGCCAGCATATTCTTGGCCATCTTGAGAGCAGTGGAAAGTTCTTCAAGAATACTCCACTGGTCTGGTTTCAAGTCCAGGTAATGTTTGCCCCTTTGTGTAACTGACGGGTCAGACAGAGTTGCAGTTACCGTCCACTTTTGTGCAATGAGTCGTTCAACCATATAGTAAGTGCTATTCCATCTTGTGCTTACATCTTGAAGAAGCTTGTGCTCAGATGTACTCATTTGCTTTTGTTTTTCCTTCAATTTGCTGCTGGCTGGCTAGCTCGCTTTTTTTTTTTTTTTTTTTTTTTAAATGTTCATCTAGTCCTCTTGCAGCACTAACAGCTCCCTCAATTCTGGAATTCTTTACGCAGCACTGATCACCAGCTGCAAGGTGTGGCCAGTGCAGCGGATACTGGCCCAGCCATGTGTGTCCGCCAGAATTTTTGCAGCAGCCACAATATTTGCACCATTGTCATGCACAATGACAATTAATTATTTTCTGAGCCGGAATTTCAAATTTTTCAGTGACCTCCAACCATTCTGCAATATTTGCTGCTGTATTTCTGTCTTCCAGAGGCATGGTAGTGAGGCAGATAGAAATCATCTTCCACTCCTCCCCTATGTAGTGGCATGTAATGCCAAGGAAATCCTCGGTCGCTATACTTGTCCATATGTCTGCAGTAATGGTAATTCTGATTTCATTAGTGCTGATGGCATCCTTCACATTCTGTACTTTCTCTCCACTAGTTTGGTAAAATAGGTTCTTGATGGTAAAGTATTTCCAGGGTTCAGTACACTGATCATGCTTTTAAATCCTCGGTCTTCAACCATGGACATTGCCTGCATGTCGGTGACAAGCATTTTCACGATAGAATCTGTTATAACTGCTGATGGGGAGTGCACAGACGGTTTTGCTGCACAAACTCTGTCATGGTGCGCTGTTTCTTTCTGCAATGAAAAAGATAATATGTATGATTAATATGCAGGAAAAGCGATTTCTGTGTAACTCAATATATCATTTAGGTTTAACTTACCGTCCTGATGTTTCGCCATCCTCTGTGAACCCATGTGTTATCGTTTCATGTGTTCGTTCATCGTTGTGCTTCCGTGCCATGCAATTTCCGTTTTGCAAAGTTTGCAGGTGACCACCTTCTTTGCAGCATTTACATTAAAATGCTCCCATGCCTTAGATTTGGATCGCACACCTTTTTCTGAAGTCATTGTGTCAGCAGCAGCACCCTCTGCCATTTTTATAATGCGTTTTTTTTTTTTTTTTTTTGCAGCTAGACGTAAAAAAAGACGGAGAGTGCAATTACTATGTATTGTACAGTTTTATATAAATGATTCTTCAATATTTATATACACTGCAGTGTTAAGATATAATGAATAACCAGCTATATGGTTAGGGAATAAAAAAATAATGGTCTAATCAATTCTCAGAACACAGAACAGTAAAAAAGGGAGGACAGACCATATTGGCCCCATAAAGAATGAGGAAGGACATCTGGTTACAAAGGATGGGGAGATGGCGAAGGTATTGAATTTATCCTTCTCCTCAGTCTTCACGATTGAATCGGTGGGGCTTCAGTAACCAAAACGGCAGTGTTTATTCTCATGACACAACACAGGAAACACCTCCATAGTTAACAGAGGACAGAATTAAAATTAGACTTGAGAAACTTAACATTAATAAATCAGTGGGACCAGATGGCTTGCATCCGAGGGTACTTAGGGAACTCAGTCAAGTGATTGCCAGACCGTTGTTCCTAATTTTTACAGATAGTCTACTGACTGCAATGGTACCAGCTGATTGGAGAAAAGCCAATGTAGCACCAATATTTAAAAAGGGCCCAAAATACATCCCTGGGAATTACAGACCAGTTAGCCTAACATCAATAGTATGTAAACTCTTGGAGGGGATGATAAGGGACTATATACAAGATATTAGTAATAAGAACGGTATCATTAGCAGTAATCAGCATGGATTCATGAAGAATCGTTCTTGCCAAACCAATCTATTAACCTTCTATGAGGAGGTGAGTTGCCATCTAGATAAAGGAAGGCCGTAGACGTGGTGTATCTGGATTTTGCAAAAGCATTTGACACAGTTCCCCATATTACTGTACAAAATAAGGTCCGTTGGCATGGACCATAGGGTGAGTACATGGATTGAAAACTGGCTACAAGGGCGAGTTCAGAGGGTGGTGATAAATGGGGAGTACCCTGAATGGTCAGGGGTGGGTAGTGGGGTTCCCCAGGGTTCTGTGCTGGGACCAATCCTATTTAATTTGTTCATAAACGACCTGGAGGATGGGATAAACAGTTCAATCTCTGTATTTGCAGACGTTACTAAGCTAAGCAGGGCAATAACTTCTCCGCAGGATGTGGAAACCTTGCAAAAAGGCCTGAACAAATTAATGGGGTGGGCGACTACATAGCAAATGAGGTTCAATGTAGAAAAATGTAAAATAATGCATTTGGGTGGCAAAAATATGAATGCAATCTATACACTGGGGGGAGAACCTCTGGGGGAATCTAGGATGGAAAAGGACCTGGGGGTCCTAGTAGATGATAGGCTCAGCAATGGCATGCAATGCCAAGCTGCTGCTAACAAAGCAAACAGAATATTGGCATGCATTAAAAATAGGATCAACTCCAGAGATAAAACAATAATTCTCCCGCTCTACAAGGCTCTGGTCCGGCCGCACCTGGAGTATGCTGTCCAGTTCTGGGCACCAGTCCTCAGGAAGGATGTACTGGAAATGGAGCGAGTACAAAGAATGGCAACAAAGCCAATAAAGGGTCTGGAGGATATTCGTTATGAGAAAAGGTTGCGAGCACTGAACTTATTCTCTCTGGAGAAGAGACGCTTGAGAGGGGATATGATTTCAATTTACAAATACTATACTGGTGACCCCACAATAGGGATAAAACTTTTTCGCAGAAGAGAGTTTAATAAGACTCGTGGCCACTCATTACAATTAGAATAAAAGAGGTTTAACCTTAAACTACGTAGAGGGTTCTTTACTGTAAGAGCGGCAAGGATGTGGAATTCCCTTCCACAGGCGGTGGTCTCAGCGGGGAGCATTGATAGCTTCAAGAAACTATTAGATGACCGCAACATACAGGGATATACAATGTAATACTGACATAATCACACAAATAGGTTGGACTTGATGGACTTGTGTCTTTTTTCAACCTCACCTACTATGTAACTATGTAACACCAGAAGAAAAACATATAAAAAAGACCTGAAATACTATTTTGCAGATTTTCAGACAGGACTGTAATATTATAATGCAATGAATGCATGACAGATTCCCTTGTCGTGTACAGGTATCCTGTTGTGTCTATTCCTCCCAGGAACACCATAGATGGGGCACTATTTCCCCTGGAAACACCATAGATGGGGCACTATTTCCCCTGGAGACACCAATGATGGGGCACTATTTCCCCTGGAAACACCAATGATGGGGCACTATTTCCCCTGGAAACACCAATGATGGGGCACTAACACCCCCCCCCCCTCAGAAATACTTATGATTAAGTCAAGGTGCACTTGTCATCACAATGTATGTACTACTACTGACTGAGTATTGTATACAGCAGCTACCTCATATCTCGCCTCTTCCCTCGAGGCAGCAGCGGGTGGGGCTGAGCTGATGTCTGCGAGGAGGAGAGAGGCGGACATGCCTGGTCACATGAGGGCCGCTGTATTCTCATAATAGAATACATATTCTCAGAATACAGCGGCGCCGCCTTGTACACAGGAACAGGATTCACTGGGACGGATGCGGGACTGGCAGGGAGGAAGGTACGTGACGTGACGTGACTAATTGATGATGAAAATCGTTGACAATGATTTTCATTATTGATTATTTTCGATTTTATCGATTAATCGTTGCAGCCCTAGTATTCAGGCTAGCACTCCATGTGCATATGAGGAGAGGTAGTTGGAACAGAATTTGGTATGCAAGGATTCTCTGGTGTGAAACTGGCTTGGCAGGGTTGTCAGCTGTATTTGTCACCTTGATTACTCATCTTTTTGTTTTCTATGGGCTTAGGCAGGCCATACACAGCAATTTTTTTCCTGTAACCGCTTGATTGCCCACATCAACACAGATGGTGTTGACAGGGGCCTCTTTCCCGTGGTGGAAACTGTCCCTGCCAGGAGGAGAATTGAGTATTGCTAGTGGCTATACCAGCCGCTAACAATAATTGCATTTGAAATCCAGCCCAGCTGGATGTACCCAAGTTGATTGATCAGCTTTCATTCAGCCTGCCCATGCATGGTTCCCATCTCGGCCGGTTCCTGCTGAACAGCCTGGCACAAAATAATATATATATTTTTTTTCAACCCAGCGGGTTAAACGAAAAAGACTGCTCCAGTTGGAGCTGCTGTACTAACGATCCAACGTTAGTACAGCAATCTCCCCCACTGCGCTCATGTGTTCTGACAGAGGGGCGGCCACTGGCTGAGAGCGCTGATCAGGAGCATATCGGCTGCTGGTTTTCCAGCATGCTAGTCTGACAAACTCGGCTTGACTGCCGAACGCCAGACGGTTTTTGACATTCGGGCCATGTGTACTAGGCAAGAGTTCTGGTCTTGTGCCTGGAGGCTTTGTACATTTTAGCTGATAGCCAGTGCCTACCTTTTGCAGCTATGCACAGATCATTTTGTTTGTGACCATAGGCGTGCCCACAGGTTGTGCCAGGTGTGCCCAGGCACACCCTAATCATTGTGCTCTCATTGGTTGACTGGTGTCAGTAGTTGTGACTACTACTGCTCATGTCACCACTGCTTGGCCTGGGTTGGTCCTGCAAGAAAAAGCATCTTTTTGCAGCACAGCCTGCACTGCAGGGACTAGGGCGTCCCCGGGACCACAGGCGCGGCGGATTGATCCGGCCGCATTTCCCGATGAGTCCTGTATATTTCCGGCAGCGCAGGTCCCGCAGGCAGCGGCGGAGTGATATGCATCTGCACTCCGCCCCCCTCAGGCCTCCTCTCTGGATGGAGGCCTCCTCTCTGGATGTATTGTACATAAAATATATATAATAATTTTTTTATGTGCGTTACATATACAATTCAAATCAATATGAACCCTGCCTGGCTTGTCAGCAAAAAAGTAAATGTGTGTATGTATGTGATATATATATATATATATATACTTTTTTGCTGACAAGCCAGGCAGGGTTCTTATTGATTTGAATTGTATATGTAATGCACAAAAAAAATAGAGATATTTGCCCATACATACAGTCGATTTTTTACATGTCATTTTTAAAAAATTGTTCTCACGCTTTGATAATGTTATTTTAAAAAATAACAATTTAAAAAAATGACATTTAAAAATCAACTTAACCACGACCTTTGGAAGATTTTCCCCCTTCAGGACCAGGCCATTTTTTGCTATTTAGGCCCTTTTAACACGATCGGACCGTTCAGGTCTGCCTGTCAGTTTTGACGGCGGACCTGAACGGGTGCTGCATGCTAGCCTATGGAGCGACGGATGTCAGCAGAGACATGTCCGCTGACATCCGACCCGGTCCGATCCGCTAAAAGCAGACGGATGCCTCTACGTTCGGATCCGTCGCTATCGGATTGGGTGAGATCTGATGAAAACTGACATGCTGTCTGTTTTCGTCCGATCCCTCCATAGGCAGCAGCAGCGCCTGACAAGCCCCTCCCCGCTCAGTGAGCAGAGAGTGACCTGTCATCCGCCGGCTCAGCGGAGATCAACGGAGAGATCTCCCGATGAGCCGGCGGACCGAGGCGGAGTCCGCCTCGTGTGAAAGGGGCCTAACTGCACTACTGACAATTGCGCAGCCATGCAATACTTTACCCAAATGAATTTTATATACTTTTTTCATGCAAATAGAGCTTTCTTTTGGACGTATTTGTTCCCCACTAGGTTTTTTATTTTTTGGTGAACAACAAAAAAACTGTTACTACTGCTACTACTGTTATAAAACCTATCCAATAAAATCAATTTTCTTCAAAAATTTAGGCCAAAATGTATTCTGCTACATGTCTTTGGTTGCCAATGTGGGTTAACGTGCCTGTACGTCAGCTCACATTGGAGCAGTGACGGCTGGTGCTCAAATTTTTTTTTTTGGGGGGGGCGCAAACAAACAGAAAAAAACCCATCAATTGCAGCCACTCTGCCCATCAAATGCAGCTACTGTACCCATAAATTGCCACCACTGTGCCATCAAACACAGCTACAGTACCCATCAATTGCTGCCAGTGTGCCCATCAATAAAAAAAATGTGCATTTATTATTTTTTGTTGCAGATGCCTGGAAAGCATTGCACCAGCGATCAGCAGATCACTGATGCCATGCAGGTCTCATGTACACTGTCGGTGTATCGGCTTACCCATACAGGTAACACTGAGCAAGATTTGGCATGGTCGGCTAATTATAATGAAATGATTGAAGAATTTAAGTCTATAACACCTTCTGTGCGACGTAGAGAAGATAGCCATAATAATAATCTGTAGTGTGCGAACCACTTTTTTGATGCCAATTTGATGTCCAAATACATATTTCCAGGGCTTTTTTTTTAGCAGGAACCTGGGAGAGCACAGTTCCGGCACCTCAGCACTGAATGTATAGGCCAAGGGGTGGCGGGATTTGCTGGAGTGTCTATTGATATTGGCTGCTGGGGTCTCTATTGTCGCTGGGTGATCTATTGATGCTGGGGAAGTCTATTACTGCTGGTGGGATCTATTGTTTCTGGGGGGTCAATTGTTGATGGGAGAATACTACTGTTGCGGGAGGGGGCTTATGTTGCTGGAGAGTATATTGATACTGAATGCTGGGAAATCTATTGTTGCTGGGGAGATCTGTTGTTAATGGGAGGGATCTATTGTTGCTGGGGGGTGTCTATTGTTGCTGGGAGGGATCTATTGTTGCTACTTACCCTGCAGTTTTTAAAATTGCTTATTTGATTCAGAGAATTATTTAAAAGCTTTGTTTAGGTTAAAAGATTATTTAACCACTTGACAACTGGGCACTTAAACCCCCTTCGTGACCAGACCAATTTTCAGCTTTCAGCGCTCTCACACTTTGAATGACAATTACTCAGTCATGTAATATTGTACCCAAATGAATTTTTTGTCCTTTTTTTTCCATACAAATAGAGCTTTATTTTGGTGGTATTTGATCACCGCTGGGTTTTTTATTTTTTGCGCTATAAATGAAAAAAGACCGAAAATTTGGAAAAAAAACGCATTTTTCTTTGTTTCTGTGATAAAGTTTTGCAAATTAGTAATTTTTCTTCATACATTTTGGCCACAATTTATACTGCTACATATCTTTGGTAAAAATAACCCAAATTAGTGGATATTATTTGGTCTTTGTGAAAGTTAGAGAGTCTACAAGTTGTGGTGCAAATCATAAAAAATTGATCACACCTGAAGTACTGACGGCCTATCTCATTTCTTGCCACCCGAACAAGCCAGAAAAGTACAAATACCCCCCAAATGACCCCTTTTTTTGAAAGTAGACATTCCAAGGTATTTAGTAAGAGGCATGGTGAGGTTTTTGATGTCATTTTTTCCCACAATTCTTTGCAAAATGAAGATTTTTTTTTTTCTTTTCCCCCACAAAATTGTCACTGTAATAGGTTATTTCTCTCACATGGCATGTGTATACCACAAATGACACCCCAAAATACATTCTGCTACTCCTCCTGAGTATTACGATACCACATGTGTGGGACTTTTTCACAGCCTGGCCACATAGAGAGGCCCAACATGCAGGGAGCGCCATCACGTGTTCTAGGAGCATAAATTACACATCTAATTTGTTGACTACCTATTACACTTTTGAAGGCCCTGGAGCACCAGGACAATGACATGTGACACTGACGTGGCACTGATGACAAATGGCACTGATACGTGGCACTGACACTGATGTGGCACTGATGACAGATGGCACTAATACATGGCACTGATGACAGATGGCACTAATACGTGACACTGATGACAGATGGCACTAATACGTGGCACTGACAGATGGCACTAATACGTGGCACTGATGACACGTGACACTGATGACAGATGGCACTAATATGTGGCACTGATGACATGTGGTGCTGATGACAAATGGCACTAATATGTGGCACTAATACAGGGCACTGATGACAGATGGCACGAATACGTGACACTGATGACAGGTGACACTGATGACAGATGGCACGTGACACTGACAGGTGGCACTGATGACAGATGGCACTATGTGGCACTGATGACAGATGGCACTTATACATGGCACTGGGGACAGATGGCACTGGGGACAGATGGCACTGGGGACAGATGGCACTGGGGACAGATGGCACTGGGGACAGATGGCACTGGGGACAGATGGCACTGGGGACAGATGGCACTGGGGACAGATGGCACTGGGGACAGATGGCACTGGGGGCAGATGGCACTGGGGACAGATGGCACTGGGGACAGATGGCACTGGGGGCAGATGGCACTGGGGGCAGATGGCACTGGGGGCAGATGGCACTGGGGGCAGATGGCACTGGGGGCAGATGGCACTGGGGGCAGATGGCACTGGGGGCAGATGGCAGGACAGATTTCAGGGGCAGATGGCAGGACAGATTTCAGGGGCAGATGGCAGGACAGATTTCAGGGGCAGATGGCAGGACAGATTTCAGGGGCAGATGGCAGGACAGATTTCAGGGGCAGATGGCAGGACAGATTTCAGGGGCAGATGGCAGGGGCAGATGGCAGGGGCAGATGGCAGGGGCAGATGGCAGGGGCAGATGGCAGGGGCAGATGGCAGGGGCAGATGGCAGGGGCAGATGGCAGGGGCAGATGGCAGGGGCAGATGGCAGGGGCAGATGGCAGGGGCAGATGGCAGGGGCAGATGGCAGGGGCAGATGGCAGGGGCAGATTGCAGGGGCAGATGGCAGGACAGATGGCAGGACAGATGGCAGGACAGATGGCAGGGGCAGATGGCAGGACAGATAGCAGGGGAAACTTTTATTTTTCTTTTTTTTTTTTTTTTTTTTTACACTTACCGCCGCAGCGGTTCGCTCTCCCTCCTCACACGCTGTCTCTGTGTGAGGAGGGAGAGCCGGTGATGAGAGATGATCTCATATGTTTATATATGAGATCCTCTCTCATTGGCACCGCCGATCGCACTGTAAACGGCCGCTGTCATTGGCCGTTTACGGCGATCTGTGACTGGCTGTGTCCGAGGGACACGGCCAGCACAAAACTTCCGCGATGCACGCCCGCGGGAGCGCGCAATGCGGAAGTAAACAGGAGGCCGTCCAGGGACGCCCTCCCGGCAATTGGAGTCCGCGCTGTAGCCGTCTTTCGGCTATAGCGCGGACGCCTAGTGGTTAATTAATAAGTTAAAAAATTTGTGTTTGTTTACATTGATAAAGGTTTTTTTAATTAAAAATGTTTTAAGTGTGAAAGCACTCGGGCTTTCACACTGGGGAGGCATGAGATTTTTAGCGCTAAAACGCCTGAAAAGCACCTTAGTGTGAAAGGGGTCTAAAGGATACGGTCACTTTTTGGAGCACGTTACACTTAGAGTGTAACGTGCTCCAGCACAAGCCCGTGTGGGCAATGTTTTCTGTAAAGAATTTACAGAGCGCAGGAAAGCCCTTAAAGCCAGTTTTAGCGATTGGATAAAGTCCTTGAAGCTCTGTCGTTTTGGTACTGAACCCTCACATCTTCTTTAATGCGGTATTAAAGCCAAAAGCAAACCATTATATTGCAGCTTATCAATTCTTGAATGTGGCCATTGCATTAGTTTTGTTTTTAAGGCTTTTTTTGTTTTTACCTGGCAAGTCTTCCAAAAGAACAAACTCTCCTGTAGATGTTGCAGTTAAGGTTTGAGACAAACAATCTAACGCTGACATGGTTGCTTATTTATGTAAAATCCTTATCCTAAAAGAAACAAAGGTTTTGCTCTAACTGTTTAAAAAGTGTTACCTAGAGTATGGATCCATTTTGTTAGTGTATTACCTTGACTGACAGTGCTGCTGTCCAAAGTGGTCTCTTACTCTTTCATCCAGTGTGTAGGCACTCTAGTACAGGCAGTGTTTACGGGCCAGATAGATTACCATGTCTAAACAGAGGGGAAAAAAGCCTAAGGAAAACGAATGTAGCCACCACATCTAATGATTGGCAAGCTACAGTATATTACATTTAAGGAGAAATGCAGTTTCACAATGCCTTTGTTGTCCTTGCCTCCATTGTCCTAGTTCTCCTCGTCCTTCTCCCAGGTTTGGCATCTTGATTGGCCAGCCCGGATGAATTGACTCTTGTACATGTTGAAGGGAGTCAAAATGGTTATAAAGGGAGGTTTTTATTTACTTACTATTTTCTGCATCAAGGTAAAAAACTTTCTGCATGCAGCTCCCCCCCAAAATAAATACAAATTTGGACAGAGCATGTTAGTATACACCATTGTTTGTTTAAAAAAAAAAAAAAAAAAGTTTTACATTTCCTTTATATTGTCCTGGCACCCAAGGCAGGCCAAGAATGTACACTAAGCTGCTCATGCTGGGCTCACTACAATCTTACCTGGTAACACTTTTTTTTCTTTGATAAGTCTTCCAGGGCAGCGTGAGAGAGGCTCCTCCCACCTGTAACAGGAAACGCAATTGTGCACCATAATAAATGTATCTACCATACCTGCGCGACTCAGTATTAATAAAGCGCCAAATGAACTTCTCATAAGCCTATGTATCCGAATAAAGATTTTATACTGTCGCTTAGGGTGGGAACGAGTGCTATCCTGGAAGAATTTTTAGAAAGTGTTACCAGGTACCTAACTCAGGGTTTCATCATGAATAGCGCCTGTATTTCGCTTACCCTCCTAGCCGATACTAGGGCCACTAAGAGTACGGTCTTTAGCGTAAGGTGTTCAATAGAACATTCTTCCAGTGGTTCAAATGGGGGGTAAGGAAACCCTCTGAACTGTGGAGCGATCCCCTACTTTGACTCTGCTGAGCTTTGTGGGCCTAGATCTTCTTAAAGCGAAAAATCTTTTTTTGAGTGCGTCTTCTGCCAGTCTGGTGTCCAGGAAGGAAGATATGGTCGCCACCACAGCTGAGATGGACCCGGTGTTTGTTTCGGCCCATGACCGTATCGTCTGTCAGGCCCATTAGGTGAGGGGAATTCGTTCCTAGTCTGTTCAGATATGCCACTGTTGTGGGGTTGTCTAACTGGACTTGGACGTTCTTGCCCAGAATAGCTGCTTGAAATGACCTTGGGGCTTTCTGTACAGCTTTTAGCTTCCTCATGTTTGAGGAGGCTCGAGACCAGGAGGAATTCCATTTCCCCTGTCATCCGCACCGGGTTGGTTTGCGACCTTTGGCGTAGCAAAGATGATTGAGCCACCACCGAAGCAATTTCTTGACTGATTCCAGGGACTACGGGCTGCCATCCCACTAGGCCAGAAAGTGATTTTTGTAGAGGCCTCATGTGTAGTTGCGCCCAGGTGATGGCCGAAATGGAGGACGCCATGACTTCAGCCACAGGGCTCTCCTGGCTGAGTTAATTAGGGCCGTGGTTGATGAAACTCTCACCGCTTCCGCTGAGGCGTCTGTTATAAAGGCTGCTGCTCTGGTTATTGTGGAGATGGTCTTAGATAACCCTTCCCTCGGCATATCCCCTTCCAACAATCCTTGCAGCCGAGTTAGCCAGACTAATAAAGTACGAACAGTGCATGTAGATGCGATTTCCGGATTTAGGTTTGCCGCTCCCGCTTCCCATGCTTTTTAGCAGTGCTTCTATTTTCTTATCCATGGGGTCATTGAGTGTCCCTGAGTCCTCAAAGGCTAGGTCGGACTTGTTCACGATCCTGGAGAGGGAGGCATCCACATTTTGCATAGGTTTGTGTGTCTTCCTCTGCGAAGGGGTACCTGCGCTTAACTGCGACCGGTGTCAAGAGCTTCTTTTCTGGCTCTTACCATTCCTTTTTGATGGTCTTTCAAGGTCTGGTGTACCGGGAATGTTCTCGGTTTTTTAGGTTGTAGGCCCTTGTACATTTTGTCATGCAAGAAGAGTTCTGCGCTTTTTTGTTCCTTGATGCCCAGGATGTCTGCAATGGCCCGCAGTAGATTTTCAGTGTTCTCTGAATGGAAGGACACTGCTTCTTCCTCGTCTGAATTTGAGCATAAGCAATCTTCCGACTCTAAATCTGGGTCATCCAAATCCACTTCCTGCTCTGTTTGGTCTGCCTGCTCCCCACTGCAAGAGGGAAGGGATACCCTGATAGTAGACAGGGCACTGGCCTGATTGGTGCTTGCTGGGACTTCCAGCTTTTCTATGGCCGAGTGAAGTGGTCCAATAGTGCCTTTTATCTCCTTGATGGACTTAAGCATATCCTTAAAGTGGAGTTCCACCCCAAAAATAAAATTTTAGTAATGTGCTTAAAAAAAAAAAAATAATTTGGAGAATTTTTTTTCTCGCCTCCAAATACCTGTTGCTAGGGGGTCCCTCATAGTCTGCCTCCTTCGATGCCTGGGCTCCTGACGTCACTTCCCTCAGCGCAGGAAGGGAGATCGCCTCACCACCCTCCCTCTTGTTAATCATCTGGGACACATGACCGGTCCCAGATGATTGCGGGCCAGTGACGGCGCGCGGTGCGGCTCATGCATGCGCAGTGGGTGCCCGGCTGTGTGCCCACAATTAAAATGTTGGCGCCGCTGAGCGGAGGGGGGACGAGCAGGGCTTCGATCCCCGCATGGCTGGACCCTGGGACAGTTAAGTGTCAGATTAAGTCAGCAGCTGCAGTATTTGTAGCTGCTGACTTTTATATTATTATTATTTTTTTTTTTTTTAATGGGAACCCTGCTTTAAGGAAGCTTTGAGATTCTTTTTTTTTTTTTTTTTTTTTTTTGTTAATGCATTTCTGGCAGAGTGTTTTTTCCAGTCTGCAGGAAACCTGTGACATGGAGGCCGGAAATGATTCAGCATTTCCGGCCCCAGCTCCATCTTGCTACTCTTGTCCACGCTGCTACAGCGTGGAGCCTGCTCGGCCATCCGAGGGGGGCGACTGGGGATAAGCGGTGCAGTGCCTATCAACTGGGGGGATGGTTGCAGATCTCCGTTGGGGGTGAAACCTTAGGCAAATGAGCCGACCTGGATCTGGTGATGTCCCTCACCTGACACTGCACAGTCCCCACAGGACCAGATAGAATGCTGGCCACGGAGTCCCCTGCAACAAGCACAGGGACTTTGAAGAAAACAACAAATTGGTGCAGCTCCTATGTAGGTCCGGAGTAAACGCAAATAACTGAGGTACGCAGGTATGACAGATACGCTTTATAATGGTGGACAATTATGTTTCCTGTTACAGGTGGGAGAAGCCTATCGCTCAGATGCTGCCCTGGGAGACGATTAGAGAAAAACTTTTGGCACCATAAAACAGAATTGTATGTGGAGGATTCCACGCTGGCAAGCAGAAAAATTGTAAATCAACCCTGTTAATACCCCTCCACATGTTTGTTTTTTGCTATGGTCCTAGGAGGAATGGACTTCTTTTTTTTTTTTTTTTTTTTCAATTTTTATTTCTTTGGATTTTTTCAGCTTCAATCAAGATTCCTCACTACATTGTTGCTTGAGCTGGTCTTTGCATGGTAACTTTTTGGATGTGCTTTTTCTAAGCCTCACCTGGGAGTGCTGTACCCGGATTCCGCTAGCCTGGATGTTGCCTTCAGGCACTGGTGACAGTGGAGGCATCAAAGGCTGGATAGGGACAACTAAAGCTGGATGTGGCCCTAGGGCCGTACTTTACCCAGGTCTGCTCTAAGCACACCCAAACACCATTCCCTGTAGTTTTAACTTTCCAAAATCCTTGGAGTAGGCCAGGCCTCTTAGATCCTGCTTCATTAAAGAGGAGCTGGCCTATAATGCTGCTTTTCACCAGTGGTGCGGTTGGAGCCAGGATGGCTGGTTCCAAAAAAAAAAAAATTTATCCTGGGATTATATTTGGCTCTACAGCTCCCCTGGCTATTGAGCCCATACACATCCCTCGCGTGGTGCCTTGGTATACCTGCTTAAATGACCGATGCCGCATCTGGGTCCTGCGCCTGGGTGCTCAACCTCCCTTTTTTTTTTTTTGGACTCTGGACTGACGTCTCCTGGTTCATTCTCATGCTATTAAGAATGTTATTAGTGGTTTACTCACGTGATTTTTGGGTTACAGTGACCTCCTACAATTAAACCGAAATAATCCCTCTCCTTCACTGATTATTGAGGTTGTGAGTACCCATCTGGCAATAGATGAGCTCACTAGCTCAAGATCAACTTTTAGCTCCCTCTGGGCTTCGTATTTCATCTATTCAGGCTTTTGATGGTTGTCCCCATTCGGACTCCCTGCCTTCTGGTCATTCAGCAAGCTCATTGAACATGCCAGCTGCCTCCTTCTTTTCTGGAGAGGAACTTTCTGCCACAATGTCGGACGTTCATGGGCAGAATGTCAGCCCTTATTGAGACCATTGCAAGGATCACAGCCATGCCTCTTTTGACCTTCCATCCTGAATCAGTCTTTGACGTTGCCTTTAATCCAGACACTGTACAAGAGGAGGTGTCATCTGAGGTGGATATTTCTCCTAAGCTAAAGGAGGCTTTTGGTACACTTCTTAAAGCAGGTCACTTATGTTTAGTGTCAGAGCAGCCAGAGTCTGCTCACCCAAATATTATCTAGTATGGGTTCTCTTAAATTCCTAAAACCAGGTAAGACCACCTTGGTTAACATGCTAGCGGAGCCTATCCTGTATGGAGAATGTGCTTACCTGGAGAAGATTTTATTTTATTTTTATATTCCAATAGGTTTTATCCAACAGTTTCCTATTGGGAAACTGGGGTGGGGATCACCGTATTCCCATCCGTCTCCCGCGGTTGTCTTGACAGTCTATCAAAACTATTGCTGTCTGGACAAAATGTATGGTATGCATTCCCAGCTCCATTCTTACGGATCCCTTTGTCCAATCGGTCAGGTCTTTTTCCCACAGCCTTGAGCTGCTGTGTGAATGGCTCGGTTGTTGCAGTTTGCCAAATTTCGGGGATGAGCATTCTTTCTATATACTTGATTCCAGAAAATCTCAGATGTCTTGGTCCCAGAGTGTTATTTCCAGATGCTACAAACTTGAGTTTCATGGATCTGCTTGCTGCTGTCCAACAGCTCTTGGATCAAGGGGTCATTGCTCCTGTACAAACAGGAGAATGCTTTCAAGACATTGACCTGAACCTTTTTTTTCCCCCCCGAAACTGGGTGGAAGGGTCTGTCCCATTCTGGATTTGAGACTCGGCTTGTTTCTTTTGGGTTTAAAATTTTTGTTGCATGGTAAATGGCAGGTCATTCATTGCCTCCTTCCAGGAAAATTTCTGTCCTCCCAGGGATGCTTACTTGCACTTTCCCATGTTTCTGCCTCATCAACGCGATCTGATTTTTGCTGTGGGCGATGAGCATTAACTATTTATTGAGCTTACATTTTTAGCCTGTGCATGGCCACCTAAGTTTTCACCAAGGTGCTTGCCCTGGTTTTGGCTCTGCTCCTTAGTCTAGGTACACCAAAACACAAATACCCTAGCCCCTGATAAAGGACCAGTCCTCACCAGCCAACCTCCAAGAGCTTTAATTGGATCCTCAACCTGATGAAGTCATCGCTGGACCCATCTCGCAGTACCTGGGTCGGACGCTGAACCATCTCCCTGTCAGAATCTTTCTACCTCAGAAAAAAAATCTGCTCTACGATTTTATGCCAGGGCCCTCTAGGCTGAGAAGACCTTGATTTTTGCTTCGGGGGGCGGCGGGCTGATGCACACCAGGTTTTTTTTTTTTTTTATCTTAATGCATAGAATGCATTAAAATAAAAAAAACTTTTGCCTTTACAACTCCTTTAACAGCCAATGCTGGCATGCAATGCTCTTTAGTCACTAGTACCATCTAGTGACTATTGAGTGCATTGCATGCCAGCATTGGCTGTTAATACTGTGATATAGATATATATATAGATAGAGATAGAGAGATAGAGAGATAGAGAGATAGAGAGATAGAGAGATAGAGAGATAGAGAGATAGAGAGATAGAGAGATAGAGAGATAGAGAGATAGATATAGATAGATATAGATAGATATAGATAGATATAGATAGATATAGATAGATATAGATATAGATAGATATAGATAGATAGATATAGATAGATAGATATAGATAGATAGATATAGATAGATAGATATAGATAGATAGATATAGATAGATAGATATAGATAGATAGATATAGATAGATAGATATAGATAGATAGATATAGATAGATATAGATAGATAGATATAGATAGATAGATATAGATAGATAGATATAGATAGATAGATATAGATAGATAGATATAGATAGATAGATATAGATAGATAGATATAGATAGATAGATATAGATAGATATAGATAGATAGATATAGATAGATATAGATAGATAGATATAGATAGATAGATATAGATAGATAGATATAGATAGATAGATAGATATAGATAGATAGATAGATATAGATAGATAGATATAGATAGATAGATATAGATAGATATATAGATAGATATATAGATATATAGATAGATATATAGATAGATATATAGATATATAGATAGATATATAGATATATAGATAGATATATAGATATATAGATAGATATATATCTATAGATAGATATATATCTATAGATAGATATATATCTATAGATAGATATATATCTATCTATCTATATATATATATATATATATACCTTTTTTGCTTTCTATATTTAATTTTAGATGTTACATTGCAAACCTGTTTGTTGCCAACCTTTTGGAAGACCCATCATGTGGATATATTTATATAATAGACCTTAAATCAGCCGTGTTCCATCTTTCCTACTGCCTGTTTGACGCTGGTGCTACTTTTAAAGGGCTACTGTCCAGATACTGGAGACTTATTTTGGTATGCATCCTTACCTTTAGGCTACTTTCACACTGGGGCGTTGGAGGCGACTTACAGTCGTTTTTGCGGAGGTTATCGGCCGCTTGCAGGGTGCTTTTAACCCCCGCTAATGGCCGAAAAAGGGTTAAAACCGCCCGCAAAGTGCTGCTGCATTGGCGCTTTGCTGGTGGTCTGGCGGCGCTGCCCATTGATTTCAATGGGCAGGGGCACTTTAGGAGCGGTGTATACATGTGCTACATGTGGCTTGCAGGGCTTTTTTTTAACTGTCCTGCCAGTGCACCGCTCCAGTGTGAAAGCCCTTGAGCTTTCACATTGGGGTGAGAGGAGAGGCTCTTTCAAGGCGCTTTTGCAGGCACTATTTTTAGCGTTATAGCGCCTGTAAAGCGCCTCAGTGTGAAAGTAGCCTTAACGGCCATGTATTTTTGACCTATGACTTAACTGATGAAAATTGATTACTAATGTATATCGTGACCTAGTCTCTATAGGACTTTTTTGGGCATGTTCCCATGCTTGCCCAGGTTTGTATATGACCACAGTTACTAGTCTGATGGCCCAACCTATAAGGTAGCTATTCTGCTATGGCTAGGAGCAGGAGAATTTATTTTGGGTTGTTCTCTGGTGGTAGGTTATGGTCATAGCAAGAAATACACAGCTAAATTTAAAAAAACAAAAATGTATTTTGGACCAGTTTCCCTTTTGATGATAAAACAAACAAAAAAAAAAAAAAACTAATCTGGAGATATCTGTTACCATTTACCATCAAAAGAATGTCCAATTTTTTGTCCTGAAAAAAAGTATGTGGGCTTTTGCCCACATTATTCTGCTAAAACAGCCCTATTAAAATTCACCAATGACCTACTAACTGCTAAAACCAATGGCCAGTACGCCATACTCATACTCATACTCTTTGACCTCTCTGCTGCCTTTGACACAGGTGACCACCTGTTCCTCCTCAGCAAAAGCCACTATCTTGGCCTCCGTGATTCTGCTTTATCCTGGTTCTCCAACTACCTACTATCTCAGCGCACATTCAGTGTCTCTTACAACTCCATCTCCTCCGCTCCTCTTTCTGTTGGGGTACCCCAAGGCTCCGTCCTTGGGCCCTTCCTGTTCTCTCTAACTCTTCCTTGGGCCAGTTGATAACCTCCCATGGCTTCTACCCTGTTTCCCCGAAAATAAGACCTAGTGTGATTGTAGGTGATGGCCGCAATATAAGCCCTACTCCCCAAATAAGCCCTACCCTGTTTCCCTGAAAATAAGCCCTACCCTGAAAATAGGACCTACAAGGACTTTAACTAGGGCTTATTTGGGGGGTAGGGCTTATATTGCAGCCATCACCGACAATCATGCTAGGTCTTATTTTCGGGGAAACAGGGTAATACCATCCCTATGCTGTCGACACCCAGATCTATCTCTCTACTCCTCAACTCACCCCCTCAGTCTCCTCTCAGATCACAAACTTACTGAATGACATATTGGTGTGAATGTCGCACGACTTTCTCAAACTCAATCTTTCTAAAACTGAGCTTGTTATATTTCCTCCTTCCCGGTCCCCTCCCCATGACTTTTACCATTAGGATCAACTGCACAACCATTGGTCCCTCCACACGTGCCATGGTGCTGGGTGTAATCCTTGACTCTGACCTCTCCTTCAGCCCCCACATCCAATCACTGGCTAAATCCTGCCGCCTTAACCTCCGCAACATCTCCAGAATTCACCCTTTCCTGACTAACGACACCACAAAGCAACCTATTCGCTCCTCGGTTGTTACCTGCCTTGACTACTGCAACTCTGTCCTTAATGGCCTACCCTTACACAGGCTATCGCCCTTCAGTCTATTATAAACGCTGCTGCTATACTCGTACACTAACCGATCCGTGACTACTGCCCTTCTCTGCCAATCCCTTCACTGGCTTCCACTACCCCACCGTATAAAATTCAAAATACTAACCACAACATACAAGGCCATCCACAACATCGTCCCCAGCTACATCACCAACCTCATCTGCGGATATTGCCCAAATCATCCCCTCTTCCCAGGACCTCCTGCTTTCTAGCTCCCTTGTTACCTCTTCCCACACTTGCCTACAGGACTTCACTAGATCCTCTCCCATCCTCTGGAACTCCCTGCCTCGGTATGTTCGATCAGCCCCTACCCTGTCCACCTTTAGGAGATCTCTGAAAACTCTTTTATTCAGGGAAGACTATCCCACACCCTCCTAAGAACTATACCCGGGCCACCCCCATCAAATCACACCCCGCAGCTATTACCTTTTGTAACCCGCCCCCCCCCCCCCTTTTTTTTTTTTTAAGAATGTAAGCTCCATGAGCAGGGCCCTCCTGTCCTTTCTGTATTGTAATAGTGCTGTCCCCCTCTACATTGTAAAGCGCTGCACAAACTGTTGGCGCTATATAAATTGTGTATAATAATCCACCTGGATGTACAGTTTTACTAACACGTCAGTGTTGTTAAATTGTGTTAGGCATTACCATTTGTTTTACACGCCATCACTAAGGGGTTAATAGTGTTTTAAGTTTACTCAATAGATCAAAAGGTAGCAAATGAGGGCAATTTGTTTAGTTTGTATACCTTTTTAGTTTGTATACCTTTTTAAGCAAATTTACAAATGTCTAAAAATCATTAACTAGAAATAACTTTTATTTGCCAGTTTTTTTTTTTTTTCAGCAGTTTTATATATGTGCTTGTTAGTTGTACCTCATAGGAATTCATTAATATTTGCCAGTTAAGATATTGAGAAAAGTGCTAGTTTCTACATCAGTTAATATATTCTATTGCTGATTTCATCTTCTGAATTTCTTGTGGTAAGCTAGTTGCCCCTCCTTTGGAGCAGCTTGGAGCCTCTGGATGTCCCTGCTGCTTCAGTTGCTTCTTTTTATGAGTGTGTTTGTGGAAATGCTAAAACAGCAGCAAGTGCAGCAATAAGCAGTATCATAGTTTGCCTTTCCTCATTTAGCAGCTGCTTGAGTTCTCATTCCTTTGAGAAACAGGAGAGAACTATGTTTTAGATTTTTTTTATTTTATTTAAATGTCTAAACCAGTTAAACACTTGCAAAGACCTTGTCCTGGAATCCTGCTAACAGATAGGTTAAGATGTCCTGGCTCCGAAAAGATATCTTCCAGTATCAAAAACCTGGATTGCTTCTCTCCAATGCTTTGCCACTGCAAGGTGGCATGTGATAGCAGTACCATCTCTTTAATTTTTGGATGTAAGGTAAGTTATAAGGTTATATTTTTGATAAGCTAGTGATGTGATGCAAATAGTTTTAGTAGCTTTAAGTTCATTTACCTCTTGTGTATTTTTATTTTTGGTTTGTTTCTTCTTGACAGATATTTGTCACCTTGTATTGATGTGAGAACTTTGGTATTGATTTTTTTTTTTTTTAATTTACCTACACAATTTGGTGCTGAGAATTGTAACTGTTTGGTTTCTTATGTTCTTGCCTTAAAATTTTGTTAAACTGTTTGATATATGCCTAACTCAATGTTTATTTTGAATGGATGTGTGTTTATTACTCATGTCTGTATGGCAAAGGCTGATCAGTGTTTTTTTTTTTTTTGTCTGCCTCTGGGATGTGTTGCTGTGTGTTTTGATGTGGTTTCTGCTTGCTTTCCATACATAGCAGGATGATTGTAGTATGTAATGAGAGCTTGTGTCTTACTTTATTGCCTTTATTTTTTGCACTGCCATTGAAGTCTGTGGGGCCAAAAATGCATATTGATGCACAAATACTTGCAATATTCTCCTGATGCATGGTAGCACAGGTGTTCTGGACAGGTTAAAAAATGTTTTGATTTTACTAGAAGTGCACCGAATGAAATTTTTGTGCAGAAGCCGAAAATTCAGGACGCACTTGGACGAAAACCAAAAATTGCAGTTTTTAAAAAACCTATATATTTTTATACATAATTGTATTATATTCGACTTTTTAATATAATATTATGAATTTATTGGCTTTTATCTGCACCTTTTTAGCTCCATCAAAGCTCAAAGAAAATGCATCCCTTTAAATTCTTATGTCTTCACACTGGTGCGTTGAGCTTCCGTTTTGTGGATCTCCCCTTTGAAATGCATTGAAAACACAGCAAGAACGCATCAATGACTAACTCGTGTTGCATTTCTGATGTGGTTTTTGAGTCACATGACCTATGAAAAACACCACAAATGCAGTAAAATTGCGTGCATTTTCTGCACCATTATTAGCGCCGTTGCCGATATGTTCTGGCCACCGAAATTTTGGCGCATCTCCACATTTTAATGCTGTATTTTCTCCCTGTTTTGGAGGATTTCCCCACTCTTTATAGCCACCACTTTGTTTTTTTAGGTTTGATATCAAGTTCTTTAGAGCACATTCACATCCACTTGACATGTTTCTGAGGTTGGTTCCGCGTGTTTCTGATGAGCTGTGGACAGGAAGCCTGTACAAGGCTATGAGTAAGCACTTGGTGTCAGTGCGAAATGCATCAGCTATTCTTGTACCACTCCACAGTCGTGTTTTGTGTACCCCATGATCCTGTATTTTGAATAAAAAGACGGATTTATCCATTCCTGTGTGCAGCTGTCCAGGTCTTCTTGTTCTCTTCTACCTGTACAAATCAATGATAGGCCGATAATGAATTGTCAGCCTAGGTTCACACTGTAGCGATGCGGGAAGTTCACACTGCCCTCTGCAAACAGCTGCAGGTGTCCATACAATGTTAATTACATCTCAAGATCTGTTCACAGATTGCAGTGCGAACTGTGAACTCGCACAGGAATCGGATCGCATGGTTGAGGACACACAAGCAATTCGATTCCAGTTCGGGGAAAAAAAAGTCTCTTCACTATTTTCCTGCGAATCCAGTGTGAGTTTAGCCTTGAGCGAATACATGTAGTCGGAGGCAGATGTTCACCCTGTTTGCAGACTGGTTTGCATCCAGTGCTGCTCATCTGTCCCTAACCTCAGAATCACTCAATGTGTGAATACATGTGGAAGCCTCTCAGCCGGTCATTGATTTGCAGAGGCTTCCTGTTTGCAACTGATCAAAACACCTGGCCATAACCTCCACAGCAATGCACTGATTTGGGTGGTATATGGCCAAGAACTGCCTTGTGATTTTGCCCTTTATATGTTCAATTAGGAGAGGGTTAAACATTACTGGAGTGCATTAGTTTGTTGAGGCTAGCAGATATATGCCAAATATCCACAATTGGCCTCCTTTCAGTACACATGTGAAAGACCCTTTGGTTCAAATGTTGTGTTGTGGTAGAAATATGTAGTATTAACACTAGTCTAAAACTGGCCATCACTAATGCTTTTCTTTCATTCTGCCTGTGTCTTCACCAAAAAAGCTTAGATTCGTATATCCACAAACTGATGCCCTCTGCCAGGCTATTTGTATTCTGCCAGCTCTTGGAATACCTGAACAGTGCCTGCAGCTGTTTGGCTGGCTCCTTCAACCAAAATAGATTAGGTAATCAACTTTTGTCAAGCTGGCAGGGCCACCCATTGTTAGAATTGCGTTTAATTCAAAGGACTTAGACAAATGCATAACATAATAAGATTCTCCAGTACCAGGAACAAACATACTTTGTTAAATAGTAATTCAAGACCGTCGGGGAGATTTATTGAGCAAATTCAAGTGTTTATTGTTTAGCCATTTTGTGAAAAAAAAAAAAACATGATGCTAATTCTTTCTTTCTAATCAAGTCGGCATTTTAAAACCAGTATGAGACGACCTGTTACGTTAACATTCATTTTTAACAGAAATTTAAATGAAAGACTTTGTTGGTACAGATTAATAACTTGCCATCTCTTGCCTCTTTCGATTGCAAGGGAACAGTCCTATTCAAGCATCAGACCATGTCAGCCTTTCAATAATGAAATATTTCAGCTTTCAAATATGTTTATTAACACAAATATTAATGTTTGAAAATCTGGATGGGTGCTGATCCTCTCCTTTTGTTATAAGGAAATGCTGATGAAATGTTAACTGTGTGCTGCATTTTTACGCATTTTTAGCAATATCAAATGTTGCTTTGGGTTTGGAGCTTGATGGATGTCTTGCTGTATTTTGGTGAGATATCTAACCATTTAAATTAATACATCAGGGTATCTCCAGAGTATTTATTTTAAACCCACAATAAGTAAACCATTGCAGGTTTCCTTTGGTTGTAAGATCTCTGGAACAACTTGAACAGTTGCATGTTGTATTTTTTTTTTGTGGAAACTCCCACGAGGTGTCCATATTAAGCCAGTCTTACCATAGCATCTGCTGTATTTTAAAGGATTTTTGTCCACCACATAGTAAAAACAACTGATTCACTAAGGCCCCTTTCACACTGGGGCGGTTTGCAGGCATTATTGCGCTAAAAATAGCGCCTGCAAACCGACCTAAAACTGGCGCTGCTGTTTCTCCTTTCACACTGAAGTGGTGCGCTGGCAGGAGAGAAAAAAAACTCCTGCAAACAGCATCTTTGGAGCGGTGTATTCACCGTTCCTACCCATTGAAATCAATGGGGCAGCGCGGCAATACCGCGGCTGTAGCGGTGCTATGCGAGCGGTTTTAACCCTTTTTCGGCCGCCGGCGGGGGTTAAAACTGCACCGCTATCGGTCGAATACCACTGCAAAAACGACGGTAAAGTGGCGCTAAAAATAGCACCATTTTACCGCCGCCGCTCCAACCGCCCCAGTGTGAAAGGGGCTGGATGGGTCCAATATTTTGATAAGCTCTTTAATGTGACCAATTAAGGTTTATATTTAGCACTTGATTACAGATTGGACTTTATCATGTGGTGATATGAAAATGTCTGCCTGAAATTGGACAAAATATATATATATTTTTTTTACGTATTATTGGGTACGTTTTATAGCAGAAAGTAAAAAATATTTTTTCTTTTTCAAATTGTCACTCTTTTTGTTTATAGCGCAAAAATAAAAACTAAAGAGGTGATCAACTACCACCAAAAGAAAGCTCTATTTGTTGTGAAAAAAGGACATCAATTTTGTTTTGTTACAACGTAGCAAGACACTGCAATTGTCAGTTAAAGTAACGCAGTGCCGTATCGCCAAAAATGGCCTGGTCATTAAGAGGTAAAACCTTCCACGGCTGAAGTGGTTAAAGCAGGGTTAGGTTATAAAAAAAATATCCCAAGCTTTGAACATCTCATGGAGCACTGTTCAATCCATTATCCAAAAATGAAAGAGTATGGCAAAACTGCAAACCTACCAAGACATGACCATCAACCAACACTGACAAGCCAGACAAGGAGAGCATTAGGCCCCTTTAACACTTGTGCGACTTCAAAGTCGCGCTTTTGACAAGACAGTCGTACGACACTGGATCCGACTTTGCCCTGCGTCTTGAAGTCCGACTTTGATCCCCAACAATACTAGACACTGTCTTGTATGAATTTTCCTGGGTCCCCCAAAATCCATACCAGACCCTTATCCGAGCACACCGCCCGGCAGGTCAGGAAAAGGGGTGGGGACAAGCGAGCGCCCCCCCCTCTAGTGAATCGTACCAAGGTGCATGCCCTCAACATGGGGTGGTGGGTGCTTTGGGGCAGGGGGGCCCTGTGCCCCCCACCTCAAAGCACCTCGTCCCTATGTTGAGGACAAGGGCCTCTTCCCGACAACCCTGGCCATTGGTTGTCGGGGTCTGCAGGCAAGGGGGTTATCGGAATCTGGAAGCTCCCTTTTAACAAGAGGCTCCCAGATCCCGGCCACCCACCCTATGTGAATGAGAATCGGGTACGTTGTACCCCTACCCATTCACCTAAAAGAAAAGGGTCAAAAATAAAACACAGTACACGTGTTTTTAAAATTAATTTATTAGGCAGCTCCGGGTCTCTTCCGACTTCTCCCCCTTTTTGGCTCTTCTGCCTCTGCCGGTTCTTCTCTGGGTCTTCTCCACTGATGTCTTCTAGTCCTCTCCAGTTCTTCTCCCTCTGTCCGCTGTCTTCTGCCTCTGCCAGGTCTTTGCTATCTTCTCGCTCTTTTGCTGGGTCTTCTCCGCTGCCTTCTCCTACTGTTCTTCTTCTGATGTTGACTCAACGCTCTCTCCCACTCTAATGCTTCGTGCACGGTGTGCCACTACTTATATTGGCATGGGGTGGGGTCACTGGAGGCTCACCCCTTATGACATCGCCGCCCATCATGCCCCGGGCGGTGACGTCATAAGGGGCGGGCCTCCGGTGACCACACCCCTTGCCAATATAAGTAGTGGTGCACCCAGCATTAGAGCGGGAGAGGGCAGCGGAGAAGGCCCAGCAAAAGACCCAGCAGATAGCAGGGAAGACCTGGCAGAGGCAGGAGACAGCGGGAGAAGAACCGGAGAGGGCTCTAAGACAGCGGAGAAGAACCGGCAGAGGCAGAAGACGACAGTGCAGGAGTCAGAACCCCGGAGCTGCCTAATAAATAACTTTAAAAATGTGTACTGTTTTTTTTATTTTTGACACTTTTTTTTTTTTTTTTAGTTGAATGGGTAGGGGTATAATGTATCTGATACTCATTCACATAGGGTGATCTGGAAACCCCCTTGTTAAAGGGGGTTTCCAGATTCCGATAAGCTCCCCACCCGCAGACCCCGACAACCAACGGCCAGGGTTGTCGGGAAGAGGCCTTTGTCCTCATCAACATGGGGACAAGATGCTTTGGGGTGGGGGGGGGTCGCAGGGCCCCCCTGCCTCAAAGCACACACCCCCTCATGTTGAGGGCGTGGGGCTTGGTTTCAGTTCAGGAGGGGGGAGGGCGCTCGCTTGTCCCCACCTTTCCTGACCTACTGGGCTGTGTGCTGGGATAAGGGTCTGGTATGGATTTTTTAAAAAATTTGGAGTGGAGTTCCCCTTGAAGATCAGAGCACAAGTCTCATGCCAAAGTCGGATCCGTTAATACGGCGATCCGACTTCAGTGATATTCAATGGGCAGAAGTAGGATCAAAGTGGGACCAAAGTAGTGCAGGGACTACTTTGAAGTCGTACTAATATGAATAGTAGTCATTGGACATCATGGGGAACGACTTGTAATACAACTTTGCAGTCCCAAGTCGTAGGACAAGTCTTACCAGTGTGAAATGGGCTTTAATCAGAGAAGCAGCCATGAGGCCCGGGGTAGCTCTGCAGGAGCTGCAGAGATGCACAGCTCAGGTGGGCGAATCTGTCCAAGACAATTAGTCCTGCGCTCCACAAATCTGGCCTTTATTGGAAAAGTGTCAAAAAGAAAGCCATAAGAAGTCCCGTTTGCAGTTTGCGAGAAGCCATGTGGGGGACACAGCAAACATATGGAAGGTGCTCTGGTCAGATGAGACCAAAATTTTAACTTTTTGACCTAAAAGCAAAATGCTATGTATGGTGGAAAACTAACACTGCACTTCACCATGAACACCCCATCCCCACTGTGGAACATCGTGGTGGCAGCATCATTTTGTAGGGATGCTTTTCTTCATTAGGGACAGGGAAGCAGGTCAGAGTTGATTGGAAGATGGATGGAGCCAAATACAGAGCAATCTTAGCAGAAAACCTTTAAGAGTCTGCAAAAAACTTGAGACTGGGGTAGAGGTTCACCTTCCAGCAGAACAACGACCCTAAACATACAGCCAGAGCAATAATGGAATAGTTTAGATCAAAGCATATTCATGTGTTAGAATGGCCCAGTCAAAGTCCAGACCTAAATCCAATTGAGAATCTGTGGAAAGACTTGAAAATTGACGCTCTACTTCCAATCTGACAAGCTTTTTTACAAGGAACCATGGCCAAAAATTTCACTGTAGATGTGCAAAGCTGGTAGAGACATACTAAAAAAGACTTGCACTGTAATTGCAGTGAAAGGTGGTTCTACAAAGTATTGACTCAGGGGGGCTGAATACAAATGCATGCCACACTTTTCACATATTTATTTGTAAAAAATGTTGGAAACCATTTATCATTTTCCTTTCACTTCACAATTATGTACCACTTGTGTTGGTCTATCCCTTAAAATCCCAATAAAATATGTTTACGTTTTCGACTGTAACATAACAAAATGTGGAACATTTCAAGGGGTATGAATACTTTTTCAAGGCACTGTATATGTAAATAACACAATACCTTATGGTGAAGGATTCGTTTAGATTTTTTTCTTATACCTTCTGTATGGAATCTGATTTATTTAGTGTTGCTAAATTTCATGTGCTATGTATGCTTTTGGCTATGCCGGAGTCTAAACAAAAGATGTGGGTCATTTTTTGTTGTTCGGTAAGATAACCAATGACATGTAATGTAGTGTCAAGGACCTAGTTTTACTGTTGTCATTGCTTTTGGCTGTTTTCACTCTGAAGGATACAGAGAATGGCAACTAGAACTGTACATTCTACTTGATAGTCAATCTATCCATTCTGAACTCAAAATTCAGCATATGCATTTAAAAATATAAGGGAATATTGTGTGCCATGTTGATTGTTTTGTGAAAATAATTCTGTATGCTTTATTATTTAGATGCATGTTCCTTGGCATTGTGGATCCTTGCCCCATAATGTTTTTTTTTTTGCTTTGTTTTTTTTTTGTAGAATATTAAATGTATTTGTATGAACTGTTCTTTGTTCCTATGTTTAAAGACTAAGCATTCCTTTCTGAACATGTTAAAGACGAGCTCCAGGCTCTGGCAGAAAAAATTAAGTCTGCAGCTACAAATACTGTAGCTTCGGACTTTTAATATTAGGACACTTACCTGTCCAGGAATCCAGCTGTGACTTCACCCAAGCGATTTTTCAATCGGGTGCTGCCACCGCCATCTTCACTAAGGGAAACCGGCAGTGAAGCCTTGCTGCTTCACAGCCGGTGCCAAATGTGGCATTGAGGGGGAGGAGGCAGACCAGTAGTGCTTCCCCTTTTGGGTGGAGCTCCGCTTTAAACCCGTGTTTAGGATGTAACATGTAACCTGTTCCACATGCGCTCCCTTTCCCCATGACAGTGGGCAGGGAATTCTCTCCCTGCGCCCGATGTCACAATTTTTAAAATAGTGCAACCGTGGGGGGTCCCGCCTACATGGCCGCATCTGCCCATCTGCTGATCATGGTGCTCCACAGGCTGCTTAGAAAAAAATAAATAAATGCAGGTGTAAAAATTAGCATTTATTTTTTTTTTCAAAAGGTGAACTTATCCACTCAGGTCCTCTCAAAGCTATTGTTGAAACTTTTTTCCACTTTTTATTTTTTTATTTTTTTTATTTTCACTTTCTTTAAAAGTACATTTTATGCATCTTTTTGTAATTTTAATGTCAGCTATTTCTGCCTTATGAGATGACACTATATACATTCTGTAAAAAATATACTTGAAAGTCTCCATCTCTTGTGGCAATTACTGAATGTCAAGAACAGGCATTACAGACATTATTTTAGTCATTAAGTTTATTAAACTTTTATTAGTAAAGTGTGATCAATGTTCTCCTTTTTGGTAGAGAGAATGAACATTATTATTTGATGGTTATGCTATAGACCACATGTGAGAAAGGGCACTGATCTGCCACAAAATGAGTAATATGTAACCTGGATGATAAAATTAGTCCAACTTCAGAAAAACATTTTTCTGATTATTGGTCAAAACTTCTGTCAGGTTTTTTCTTTTTTGTCTACACCTAGGAGTTTTCCCCTATCGGGACAAATAATAAGAGTACAGATGTTGATGGGACAGGAGTCCCAAGGCAGTAAAAACTTCCCTCACTCTGTCCTTTTAATACCTGTCACGAGGGAAGAAAATCTGAGTAATTCTCCCCAATGGAGACGGATCTCTTTTGCCCATCCTCCCTGAAGGGAGAAGATGGCTACATAGGGCTTGTCCCTAAAGCCGACCATAGATGGATTGAACCTCGGCTAGTTCAGCAGGGCCTGTTGGCTTTTTTGCATGTAAATACTCACAGCGGGGACGGCTACCCGCCGGCAGAACGCAATAGTGCTGAGGAAGGATTCCCCCATCAACACTTACTGTGCTGATGGGGCAATCAAGCAATTCTACAGGTGGAAAGAAAGAAAATTGTAGCATATATGGCTTGCTTTACTCCTTGCCTATTTGCCTGGGGGAGATCTGCAGAACTGAAGATGGCTTCAGTGAGTAAGGACTATTGCTGTTTAACCACTTCAGCCCCGGAAGGATTTACCCCCTTCCTGACCAGAGCACTTTTTACAATTTGGCACTGCGTCGCTTTAACTGCTAATTGCGCGGTCATGCAATGCTGTACCTAAACGAAATTTGCGTTCTTTTCTTCCCACAAATAGAGCTTTCTTTTGATGGTATTTGATCACCTCTGCGGTTTTTATTTTTTGCGCTATAAACGGAAAAAGACTGAAAATTTTGAAAAAATATATTTTCTACTTTTTGTTATAAAAAAGTCCAATAAACTCAATTTTAGTCATACATTTAGGCCAAAATGTATTCGGCCACATGTCTTTGGTAAAAAAAATGTCTAAGTGTATATTTATTGGTTATAGCGTCTACAAACTAGGGTACGTTTTCTGGAATTTACACAGCTTTTAGTTTGACTGCCTATGTCATTTCTTGAGGTGCTAAAATGGCAGGGCAGTACAAACCCCCCCCAAATGACCCCATCTTGGAAAGTAGACACCCCAAGGAAATTGCTAAGAGGCATGTTGAGCCCATTGAATATTAATTTTTTTTTTGTCCCAAGTGATTGAATAATGACGAAAAAAAATTTTTTTACAAAAAGTTCTCACTAAATGATATATTGCTCACACAGGCCATGGGCATATGTGGAATTGCACCCTAAAATACATTCAGCTGCTTCTCCTGAGTACGGGGATACCACGTGTGAGACTTTTTGGGAGCCTAGCTGCGTACGGGGCCCCGAAAAAAACCAATCGCTGCCTTCAGGATTTCTAAGGGCGTAAATTTTTTGATTTCACTCCTCACTACCTATCACAGTTTTGAAGGCCATAAAATGCCCAGATGGCACAACCCCCCCCCCCCCCCCCCCAAAATGACCCCATTTTGGAAAGTAGACACCCCAAGCTATTTGCTTTGAGGCATGTTGAGTCCATGGAATATTTTATATTTTGACACAAGTTGCGGGAAAGTGACAATTTTTTTTTTTTTGCACAAAGTTGTCACTAAATGATATATTGCTCACACAAGCCATGGGCATATGTGGAATTGATAATACATTTAGCTGCTTCTCCTGAGTATGGGGATACCACATGTGTGGTACTTTTTGTGAGACTAGCCATGTACGAGGCCCCGAAAACCAATCGCCGCCTTCAGGATTTCTAAGGGTGTAAATTTTTGATTTCACTCTTCACTGCCTATCACCGTTTTGGAGGCCATGGAATGCCCAGGTGGCACAAACCCCCCCCCCCAAATGACCCCATTCTGGAAAGTAGACACCCCAAGCTATTTGCTGAGAGGCATGGTGAGTATTTTGCAGCTCTCATTTGTTTTTGAAAATGAAGAAAGACAAGAACATTTTTTTTTCTTTTTTAAATTTTTAAAACTTTGTGACAAAAAGCAAAATACTCACTATACCTCTCAGCAAATAGCTTGGGGTGTCTACTTTCCAAAATAGGGTCATTTGGGGGGGGGGGGGGGGTTGTGCCACCTGGGCATTCTATGGCCTCTGAAACTGTGATAGGCAGTGAAGAGTGAAATCAAAAATTTACGCCCTTAGAAAGCCTGAAGGCGGTGCTTGGTTTTCGGGGTCCCGTACGCGGCTAGGCTCCCAAAAAGTCCCACATGTGGTATTCCCGAACTCAGGAGCAACAGAATGTATTTTGGGGTGTAATTTCACATATTCCCATGGCATGTTTGAGCAATATATCATTTAGTGACAACTTTGTGCAAAAAAAAAAAAAAAACTGCCTTTTTCCCGCAACTTGTGTCACAATATAAAATATTCCATGGACTCGACATGCCTCTCAGAAAATAGCTTGGGGTGTCTACTTTCCAAAATGGGGTCATTTGGGGGTGGGGGGGGTTTTGAACTGTCTTGGCATTTTATGCACAACATTTAGAAGCTTATGTCACACATCACCCACTCTTTTAACCACTTGAAGACAAAGCCCTTTCTGACACTTTTTGTTTACATGAAAAATTTTTTTTTTTTGCAAGAAAATTACTTTGAACCCCAAACATTATATATATTTTTTAAAGCAAATGCCCTACAGATTAAAATGGTGGGTGTTTCATTTTTTTCCCCCACACAGTATTTGCGCAGCGATTTTTCAAACGCATTTTTTGGGGAAAAAACACACTTTTTTAAATTTTAATGCACTAAAACACACTATATTGCCCAAATGTTTGATGAAATAAAAAAGATGATCTTAGGCCGAGTACATGGATACCAAACATGACATGCTTTAAAATTGCGCACAAACGTGCAGTGGCAACAAAATACATTTTTAAAAGCCTTTACAGATTACCACTTTAGATTTACAGAGGAGGTCTACTGCTAAAATTACTGCCCTCGATCTGACCTTCGTGGTGATACCTCACATGCATGGTGCAATTGCTGTTTACATTTGATGCCAGACCGACGCTTGCATTCGCCTTAGTGCGAGAGCAGGGGGGGACAGGGGTGCTTTTTTTTTTTCTTGCTTTTTTTTCTTTCTTTTTTTCTCTTTTATCTTATTTTTAAACTGTTCCTTTCATTTTTTTTTTTTTTTTTTTTTTTTTACATCATTTTTATTGTTATCTCAGGGAATGTAAATATCCCCTATGATAGCAATAGGTAGTGACAGGTACTCTTTTTTTTTTTTGAAAAAAATGGGGTCTATTAGACCCTAGATCTCTCCTCTGCCCTCAAAGCATCTGACCACACCAAGATCGGTGTGATAAAATGCTTTCCCAATTTCGCAATGTTGTGGTTTACATCCGGCGAAATCTAAGTCATGAAATGCTCGTAGCTTCCTGTTTCTTAGGCCATAGAGATGTTTGGAGCCACTCTGGTCTCTGATCAGCTCTATGGTCAGCTGGCTGAATCACCGGCTGCATTCTCAGGTTCCCTGTTGAGACAGGAGAGCCAGAGAAAAACACAGAAGATGGTGGTGGGGGGGGGGTCATTCCCTCCCACTGCTTGTAAAAGCAGTCTAGAGGCTAATTAGCTGCTAGGATTAATAATGATATTTGAAGCGCTTCACAATGTGCATGAAAATAAATATATAAGAATAAATATAAATATAAATAGTCCAATAAATCCAGCGGTGAGTAAAACTTCCTAAAAAATCCAGCAATCAAAATAGTGTAAAATTATAAAAAATTTGTGACACCAAATGTGTAAAAAATTCACATAAAAAATCCACATAAAAATAAATATATAGGGATGTATTCAGAAGGTTCAATTATACAGGCATAGAATCCTTGATCTTTGAAAAAGTCACGTGACTGTGATGTAACGCGTGGGAGGAGCCAAGGAAGCTCTGTGCAGATCAGCAGTTTCACACAGTGTACTGCAGTGGATCTGCTCCTGTCTAAGGCGGCTGACTGCTATAGTAAAACCTGCATATGCCTTATTATAAGGCACACGTGAGTGGATTGAAGTTTGCCTGTGTACCTTGGTATCCTAACTATTGCACAATGATTGGTTTTTTCTCTTATCTGCCTGTTTATGATTCTCACATTGGTTGTGAATAGAAGCAAAAAACACATTGGTACTATCAATGAGCACCTTAATTAAGCAATTGTTTTTAAACAGCTTTGCTAGTGATCAAAAGCTCTATACCAATCAGGATTCTACACCTGTATAATTGAACCTTCTGAATACATCCCTATATATTTATTTTTATGTGGATTTTTTATGTGAATTTTTTACACATTTGGTGTCACAAATTTTTTTATAATTTTACACTATTTTGATTGCTGGATTTTTTAGGAAGTTTTACTCACCGCTGGATTTATTGGACTATTTATATTTATATTTATTCTTATATATTTATTTTCATGCACATTGTGAAGCGCTTCAAATATCATTATTGATTCTTTTTAAGTGACTCTGAAAACACTCTCTTTTGATAGCAGCCTCACTTGGTTTTATGTGTAATTATCAGCTGCTAGGATTGCTTTTACATGAAAGCCGACCGCTGGTTGAACAGAATGATACCAAGATGATACCTAAACCTGCAGGCATCATTCTGGTATAACCACTCAAAGTCGTGAATGGCGTACCTGAAGACAAAAAAATGGTTAACAATAAAACACAGTGGGGGCATGGCCGGATGGTGAAGAGAGCAGTCGCATAGACACACAGCTCCGGCTCTCAACGACCATCCTGCAGCTATCCTTGGTCCTAGATCCTCGTGGAAGGTATCATTCTGTTCCCCACGGCTGTGGGCACCCTCCAGACTGGCTGACATGGTGAAATACGGGCCTCCGCGGCCCTCACACACAGCGGAACAACTGGCGCGGTTCCAGAGGCAAAATGGCGGCGAGACACATGCAGGGCACTCGGACACGCTGCAGCCCTCCTTCTCAGCCATCCAGGACTCTGTAACAGGGGTGAGTGCATCAATTCCTGCTATATTCCGCACACCTACAGAACCCCTGCAGACACCAGAATCACAGCAATCTGCTGAATTTAGTCAGGCTGTGGATTCTCCTCCTGCTGAGCCTACATTATCTACTGTTATGCTGGTTATTCATGATTGCAAGGCCTCCCTCTCCACTCAAATAGCTTCTATCCGTATGGACTTTTCACTATTGAAACAAGATGTCCAGAACCTCAGAGACCACACAGGGGATGCTGAGGAACGGATTAGTACATTAGAAGATACTGTACACCCCATGTCTGTTACTATACGTGATACTACAAGCGAGATGGCGGCACTATGCGCTAAATTCGACGATTTGGAAAATCGCTCTCGCAGGAACAATCTCAGATTTGTGGGATTTCCAGAACGTGCGGAAGGTTCCTATCCTGAAAAGTTTCTTTATTCATGGCTGCGGGACATTTTTGGTAAAGACGCACCCTCATTCTCGCATGTTATAGAGCGTGCACATCGCACTCCTCCTCGTCCCCCTCCAGTGGGAGCCCCACCACGCTCCATCATAGCACGTATCCTCAATTTTCAAGATAAAGTGGCCATCCTACGCCTGGCACGAGAAAAAGGCCCGCTCACATTTAATGGCAATAATATTTCTGTTTATCCGGACTTTTCTGCTGAAGTTCAACGCCAGTGGATCTCCGCAGCAGTGAAGTCTAGATTGCGCACGGAAGGCCTCTCCTACGCCATGCTCTTCCCTGCTAAATTGCGCTTTATCCATGATGGTAGGGCTCATTTCTATACCAATCCCAAGGAGGCCTTGAAGTGGCTGAATGATCAATATGGTGCAGCACATAGAAGCAAAGGAGACTGAAGTCACTCTTAACCTGCAAGGAAAGATCTACACCCTGCTATGCAAGCTACAGCATCAACAGTCGGCATGTCTCTCCATTGTAATATCCCCCCCCCCCCCCCTTCTTCTTCCTGACCTTCAACTTTACAATCCAACCTGCATTGGTACGATTTACATCTTATGGTAACCTGCATACCAGAACAATCATACCAGAACAATCATCCAATCAACTTTTTCCATGTGAACAATCAGCTCATCTACCCTTCAACAGGACATGTCTACTAGAGGGGGAAGAATAACATTTTTTTTTTTTCTTTCCTCGGTCAATAGTTGGGAGCCTCACCAGATCCCACGTTACCCCCTTACCAGCTTGTGGCGAGGCCACGGTACAGTTTTTTGACTTCCGCAGTTTCTAGTTAGGAAGGACTTCCAGTTTAGGGATCCGAAGCTTGCTATGTTTGGGATGGCTGAGCAGGGTGGGGGGCACAAAGGTTTAAAGAAAAAGGTGGTTGGGTTTTTTTTTTTTGTTTTTTGTTTTGTTTTTTGTTTTTTCCTTCTTTTTTTACTTTTATGTCCTTTCTAACACACCTATACCATTTACTAATGGAGAGTCATCAAAAGCATACCGGGTTATTACATACAGTGATTCATTAATACCTCTGTGGTCATTTATATGTCTAATTTTTATTTCTAGGGCAAAGAAGAAAAAATTTTCCTGGTCCATGTTACCTTTTCGGCAGACCCACGCACTTTTTTGTCATGTGCTTGTGTGTGCTTCAGGTGGCACGGCCTATCTACTCATATTGATACTAATTCAGAGGTTTACTTATGCATCTTTATTATTTCATGTTTTATTATGGCACAACCCCTTAGAATAGTCTCCTGGAACACTAGAGGCCTGAATGCACCTCAGAAAAGATCCTTGTTTTTTTCTGTGTTAAAAAAAATGTCACCCTCACATTATTTGCCTCCAGGAGACTCACCTGACAGGTTCTAAGATAAGGGCTCTAAAACGCCCCTGACTATCCAAGCTATATCATGCCACTCACACTAATTACTCAAGAGGTGTATCTATACTCCTGGCTAAATCCCTTCCAGCTGAGTTGATTAGCGTTAAAACAGACCCAGAGGGGAGGTATATTGTTCTTATATTACGAATTTCTACTATAATCTTCACATTGGTGAACATCTATGTTCCCCCTCCATTCTCAGTAGAAGTACTCTCTAAATTATCCCTGCAATTACTGAATAGGCCTTCGGGCCCTCTGCTTTATATAGGGGATTTTAATGCAGTCCTGGATCCAACGGTGGATCGCCTGGGTGGGGGATCAGATCTTTTCCCTCCTTTTGTAGACTGGGCTCAGGTTCATGGTCTGACCGAGGTGTGGCGATGGAAACATCCGGATGAACGCCAATTTTCCTGCCATTCGGATTCCTTCCATACTATGTCTAGGCTGGATATGGCTTTTGCGTCGACGGAGACCCTTCCGGTTGTCTCCGCCGTCTCATACCTGCCCTGGGGAGTTTCCGATCATGCCCCTTGTCTGTGTCCCTTCTCATCCTTCCAGGTTCGGGACCTGCTTTATGGCGCCTGAACTCATACTGGCTGGAAGACAAGGTGGTACAGGGTGAGTGTAGGATGAGTATTTCTAACTACTGGAAGCATAATTTAAATAAAGTAGACCCCTCCACGGAATGGGACGCATTTAAGTCTACATTGAGAGGTACCTTTTATGTCTATTACAGGAATTTTACGTAAAAATAACAAGATGCACACTGAGGAATTAGAAAATGCTATGATAAGTGCGGAATCTGCTTATGCCTCTAATCCTGCCTCTGACACTAGGGAGACATGGTTACAGTGCCGTAGGGAATATGAAATTCGTTTGCTAGATCTCACACAAAAACGCATGTTGTATGCTTCACAAAAGTCTTTTGAATATGGTAATAAAGCAGGACGTCTCTTGGCATATTTGACCAAACCTGACCATACCCCCATTTCTATAACACGAATCCTTACTACTCAAGGTACGATTAGTGACAACCCAAGAGACATCCTAGACTCCTTTCTAAACTTTTACAGAAAACTGTACACTTCCAGGGTTGACTATGATGATTCCCAGTTGTCTGACTATCTGGCTGACATATCCCTTCCCTCCCTGTCAGATGAGGGACGGGACATGTTGGAGGAGCCTATCACGGTAGAGGAGATTGCAGCAGCTGTCTCCCAAATGCCTGCACATAAAACCCCTGGACCTGATGGTTTCCCGACTGAATGGTATGCTAAGTTCAAGGACCTCCTATCCCCCTTCCTTCTCCGAACCTATAACAAAGCCCTAGAGGCTGGGATCCTTCCTCCATCGATGAGGGAAGCTTTGATAGTTCTTCTGTTAAAGCCCCGAAAGGACCCACTTCAATGTGAATCTTATCGTCCAATTTCTCTTATAAACGTGGACGTTAAGATTCTGGCCAAAATATTAGCAAATCGTTTAAATACTGTGGTCACATCCTTGGTTAATAGCGACCAGGGGGGATTTATCCCTGGCAGGTCTACCAGAATGAACATACGCAGACTGTTCCACAACTTGCAATATTCACATGACTGCCCTTCTACACGTGTCATTGTGTCCTTGGACACCTGTAAAGCATTTGACAGTGTGGAATGGCCGTACCTTTTTCGGGTGCTACAGAAGTATGGTTTTGGTCCCCGTGTGATAGAATGGATAAAACTTCTGTACACCTCCCCAACGGCTGGGATAAGGGTTAATTCATTTATTACTGATCCATTACCAATTACTTGGGGCACTCGACAGGGGTGCCCATTGTCGCCCCTGTTGTTTGCCCTGGCCATGGAGCCGCTTGCAGCTCGCATTCGCTCCTCCCCTATAATTAAAGGCCTCCCAATTGCAAATATAGAGGAGCGCATTTCTCTTTACGCAGATGATACACTGGTATACCTGGCAGATGCTAATGAGTCTCTGAGGGCTTTACTGGAGGAGGTCAACACCTTTGGGGACTACTCTGGATTCCGAGTTAACTGGGACAAGTCCAGTCTTTTTCCTTTGGATGTGAATGACCCCCCTCAGGTGCACCCGGACTCTAAGCTTCAGGTGGTGTCTTCTTTTAGATATCTTGGGGTGTTGGTTCAGGCTCCCTTATCTTTATATGCTACTAATAATCTTGACCCTTTGCTAACCCGCCTCCAGGAACAAACTAAACAGTGGATGGATTTGCCGTTAGACCTCATGGGGAGAGCCAATATTCTTAAAATGATTTATTTACCCAGACTGCTTTATATCCTCTCTAACTCCCCATGTAAAATATCCAAAGCTACTTTCAAACGCATAGATGTGATATGTATTTCTTTCCTGTGGAAGGGCGGATCCCCAAAAGTGGCACTGGAGACCTTGAGATTGCCAGCCCATCTGGCAGGTCTAGCATTCCCTAACTTTTTCCTTTACTACATGGCATCTCAACTGGTGCACATACATGACTGGATGAACCCAGATCCAGCTAATGCCTGTACAGCCACAGAGGAGGCTATCGCATCTTCCCATGAAACCTTACATAACATAATATATAGAGGCCAGGTCCCAGACCGCCCTGGAACTTCTCTACTTTCAGTCTCCCTCTCACTGTTTCAATATTTTTGTGGTAATGTATTTAAACATTCTTGGTTGAAATCCCCTAATAACCCCTTGTGGTTTAATCCCAATCTGCAAGAATTATACTCTATTCCAGATGCCAATCGTTGGTATTCAAAGGGAGTTAAATATCTATGTCACTTATATACTACACAAGGCTTCAAAACTTTCTCTCAGTTGAGTACAGACTTTGATCTACCAAAATCACACTTATTTTATTATTATCAACTTAGACATGCCATACATACCCAATTTGGTACCTTAGATGATATCACTGATCTGCCTCCACTGGAATGACTACTTAGGCAACCAGAACCCTCTAAATTAGTTTCCACCTACTAAGCAGCCTTAATGACTGACTCTAACCCTAGGTTTCACAGAGCACAGGAGAAGTGGGAGACATTGGATATTGATATGGTAAAAGACGACTGGACAGAATTTAGTGACACATATAAAACCTCTGTCATTTCCTCCCGAGACCGTATCATACAAGTTAAAAATTTTCATCAAAACCACCTCACTCCGGCCAGACTGCATAAAATGGGTCTCTTGCCATCAGCTGTCTGTTTCCGAGGCTGTGACCAGGAGGCAGACTTCTTACATTAATACATACAAAACAGCGCTCGCAAATAAATTTAAATTAAATAGTAATCTTCAAAATCTAACTGTCCTGTTGCAGCTGCTAGATGAAAGTGCTGGCACTTTAATATGTAAACGAAAATCTGCGCTGTCAACTCACCAAGTAGATAATTTATAAAATATGACAAGATCAATTAATAAATACACTATGCAAATAGTTGTGAATGTGAAAAAATCAGAAATAAAATATAGAAATTAAAATATAAAACTTGCACAATTAACTGTGTGCTGGGTGAAATTGTGCACAAATACACTGACAGGCTGGGTGACTACAATGTAATAGAGAGCAAATCAGAAATATATATGTACACACAAATAATGTGGTCTAGATGGATGATCCAAAAAAACACACACCCAAACACTATGCGACTATAAGGCGATAAAATATCGCTATACTGATGCAAAAAATATAAATGTACTCCCATATGTTCGTGATCACAAATAACAATGAAGTGGGCCTCTATGAGGAATAAACACCAAATTATATGTGAAACAAAAAAGTTAGTTAAATCAAAAATTGCAAATGACAGAATAACTAGTTCAAAATGTTCCTTCACAAAAGGACAATCAGCAGACTTCAAACTTTTTCATCCATATAATAAGTCTGGGCAAGAAGGTATGCTGATGTTGGTGATGGTTACGAGGAAACTTTTGGGACCACAAAGCTCGCGTTCCACCAAAAGAAAAGAGAAGACATATAGTATAAAACCTTATGATACCGTGGGATCACCTGCGCATATAAGCGCTACTCACGGGACCGATGTGCAGAGCAGGCATTCAGATACTTGGTCGGTGTTCGCCGCTGAACGGTGTGCGTTCCACCAACTCCAGGAAGTGATGTCACTGGTTTACAGGCGTAGGCAGGATGTTGCGTTGACGCGTTTCGCCCCTCCCCCAGGGCGTTATCAAAGACTTGATAACGCCCTGGGGGAGGGGCGAAACGCATCGACGCAACATCCTGCCTACGCCTGTAAACCAGTGACATCACTTCCTGGAGTTGGTGGAACGCACGCCGTTCAGCGGCGAACACCGACCAAGTATCTGAATGCCTGCTCTGCACAGTATTTGGAGATTTACATATACCATCACATGCCAAGAGATTGCTCCGTATTCTTTATTTTTATGTTAAAAAATCTATTCTACTGTCCTGGAAAGGTGCACAGGCCTCTTTGAAGTCCCTCTGGTTAAAACTTATCAATGACTCTATTCCATTATACAAATTAACCTTTGAAATTCGCAAAAGAAATAAAACCTTTTATAAAATTTGGGGGAAATGGTTGACTAGTCCACTAACTCTTTCCAAAAATTGAATACAATTGATCATTGATGGGCCGTGCCAAAGGGACCCTCAATATCAGGTCCATTAATATGGTTATGTCGTGTAAAAGTACATATATCTGACTGTTGCTATTACCAATTTCTCAACTCTCTTGAAACGAAATGACATGCTTACAATGACTTGTGTGATCTACCTACTAATTGAATATCGCTTGTGTATACTGAATGGATCAGATATTCCTGTGTGTTTTTGTTTTTGTTTTTATTTTATTTTATTTGTGACTGTTTTTTGTGTCTGTTGGTTTGTGTTGAACCTAAAATCAATAAAAAATATCTTAAAAAAAAAAACAAAACAATAAAACACAGTAAACGGTAAAGTATAAAAAATTGCATACCTGAAAAGCAAACATGATAAAACATAATAACAATAAAACATTGCAGAATAGAATACAGTAAAAAAGAGCAGAACAATAGAGAGAGAATAGAGAGAGAGAGAGAGAGAGAACAATGAAACGACAACTATTTTTTTTTTTTATATATTATTATTATTTTTTTTTTTTACACTTTTTTTTTTTTTTGTAACTGTAACTTTTATAACTGTAACCGGTTCCAGGTTCGGGTCTCTCAAAATGCGATGGCATCTTGGGAGACCCTGTGAAAGTGTGCCTAGTCTGTGCAATGCTGTACCCTACGCTAATACTCAACTAGTGAATGGTAGCGTTCAAAACATTCACCAATGCAAAGACCAGGATTGTCAGGACAGGAGGGACAATAATAGCGGGCGTCAAGCCTATATCCACACTTGCTGCAGACACGACATCTTTTTGGGGGGGTTCGTTGGGTAGGGGTACTCGGGAGGACATAAAAATGCCTCTCATGCAGCCGACTGCATTTGGTTGGGGATGTGAATGGGGGAAGTACGGGTGCTGCAGAAGCGGTGGGTTCCCAATTAGGATTGGCGAATGCAGCAGGAAGGGCACTATGGGCACGACGGGCCTGTTTGACTTTTTCTTGGTGGCAACGGGACACTACTTGTGCTTGCCATCTCACCAGCTTGAACTGCACTTATGGGACTTGCCACGTCACCAAGTGTTACTGCAGTGCTGGTTTGACTATGGTGCCACTGGTGCTTGCCAGTTCACCAAAACGCTACAAAAAAAACTGTTAGCGATCGCAGGGATCAGACCTGACTCTGCGAACTCTGCAGTTATGTGCTTAGTAAAAGAAGACAAAAAGTGTAGCGCTATATTGTATCCATTAGCAACATCAAAAATGTGCTAGGGTGACAAACGGTGTATATCAGAAGTTATATTAGACCTCATACAAAAGTACAGTAAACAAGTGAGAAACCTAATATTAGGTTTCTCACTTGTTTACTGTACTTTTGTATGAGGTCTAATATAACTTCTGATATACACCGTTTGTCACCCTAGCACATTTTTGATGTTGCTAATGGATACAATATAGCGCTACACTTTTTGTCTTCTTTTTCATTGTCACAATTAGTCTAATTGGTGGTGTTGGCTGCTTATCGTTTCATTATATTCAATTTTCACTTTTATTGGTTGGCGCAGCAGTTTTTCTCCTTTTATTTTTTAGTTATGTGCTTAGTGTTTTGTAAGTGACAGTGATCGATCGATACTGCACTTGGGTGGGCTGGGCTGGGCCGGGCGGAGGGGCAAAACGCAGGTGCTAGCAGGTATCTGGGCTGATCCCGCTAACACTGCGTTTTTGGGAACCCTAAACTGCTGGGGACGCTAGTATAGATCTGATCGGATAAGATATTGATCTGTTTAGATACTATACCGCTAAGGGAGGTGTATGGTGCATGCTTGGGTGTTAGCGGTACTGGCGCTAACCTGACGCTGCTTGGGGCTGGTGCTTGCCAGTTCACCAAAACGCTACTAAAAAAACTGTTGGCAATCGCAGGGATCAGGCCTGACTCTGCGAATGCTGCAGTTATGCGTTTAGTGTTTTGTAAGTGACAGTGATCGATCGATACTGAACTTGGGTGGGCTGGGCTGGGCCGGGTGGAGGGGAAAAACGCAGGTGCTAGCAGGTATCTGGGCTGATCCCGCTAACACTGCGTTTTTGGGAACCCTAAACTGCTGGGGACGCTAGTATAGATCTGATCGGATCAGATATTGATCCGTTCAGATACTATACCACTAAGGGAGGCGTATGCTGCGTGCGTGGGTGTTAGTGGTACCTGACTCTGCCTGGGGCTACGCATATCACCGCCGGGCAATCAGGGGGCTAAACCTTTATTCGGTAATAAACGGCGGTGCCCTGACACTGTAAAAAATAAACAAACTAACCAGCGTCACCCGTAACAGTTATGCGGTGATCACTGGTGAAAGGGCTAACTAGGGGGCAATCAAGGGGTTAAAACCTTTATTAGGTTGTATATGGGGGTCCCTGACGCTGTAAAACGCTGACGGCGAACCTATTTATTTTACCTCCCTAACTAGCGTCACCAGTGACACTAATACAGCGATCAGAAAAATTATCGCTTAGTGACACTGGCGACGGGGGGGGGGGGTGATCAAGGGGTTAAAACTTTGTTAGGGGGGTACCCTAGACCTAAAGGGGGCTAACACTAACTGCCCTACCACACTAACTGTCACAAACTGACACCAATGCAGTAATCAGAAAAAACAAAAAAAACTGGTGACGGTGTGAGGGGGGGGGGTGATTAGGGTGTGATGGGGGGGGGGGTGTAATGTGTGCCTGGCATGTTCTACTGTGTGTGTGTGTGTGTGTGTGTTGTGTTTTACACTCACATTGATGTCTTCTCTCCTCGGCTCCAGGACAGAAAATATGGAGCCGAGGAGAGATGACATAATTTCCTCTGCTGCTGTTTACTATACAGCAGCAGAGGAATGATCTCATTGGCCGGGAGCGATCGCGAGGGGGGGCCACGAATGGATGGCCTCCCCCTCACCTCTGATCGCCGGGGGAGAAATGCCGACCGCCTCGGGCACCGGGGGTGGGGTCCGTTCAGACCCCCCGCCCGCGGGAGGCAGATCACGTACAGGTACGTGATTCTGCCTGCCCGTGCCATTCTGCTGACGTATATCGTTGTGAGGCGGTCGGCAACTGGTTAAGTGATTGCTAGGTGTGCTGCTCTGGCAGTAGGTTTACTGCTGGTGGAGCACTGGCTTAAATCTTTTCAGTCGCAGGTGGATGGCAAGAGTACAAAAAAAAATGGCAACCTCCCCAACCTATAACTGGCCTTTGCAGTAGTGTGCACGTGGAAGGGCAACACGCATCACAAGAAGAAATAAATTTCCCAGCACACTTACCTGCCAGCCTGCAAAAAAAAAAAAACCTAAATAACTGTTTTTACCATGAATTGTTATTGTCAAATTGTTTTTTTTTTTTTCAGTTCTTAGCTGGTAAGTGTGCTGGGAAATCTTTGCGGGGTGGCGAGAGGATTGCTTTCTGTTTAGACTTGGCACCATTTTTATTTCCCATTATTTGGCTTTTGCAGCCTGCTTTTAGGTCAGGCGCATACGATGGGTCCTCAAATCTACCAAGCTCTGTAGCAAGCCCTCTACCCAATGATGCGGATCCCATCCCCCACTTACAAAAATGGGAGGAGGTCTTATTGGCCTTTATTGCCAGCTGGTTTCAGAATATTGTTTTTTGGTTGCCTTCAAGGCAGTCCCATATGCCCAATATGATTGCAGACCATTTCAACTCAACATTATGGCAGTTTGTGGCGTATGGAAGAGGTCTCTTCTGTGTATATGTAATTTACATTACAAGTAAGCTAGTTATAGACTTGCTATAGGAAGATTGGTAACAGCAGAAATGTCTTGCCAATGCCAGAACAACCGTGATATTTTCTTCTACATTTGAAGTGTTTACATGCTTAGTGGTTCTAAAGGCTGAAGGTTTTTTACCTTAATGCATTCTGTGCATTAAGATAAAAAAAAAAACCTGTGTGCAACAGCCTCCCTATTACTTACCTGAGCCCCACCTCGATCCATCGATGTTCCACGAGAGTCTCGGCCATCCAGGACTCTCCCTCATTGGCTGAAACTGCAGCGGGCGCCATTGGCTTCCACTGCTGTCAGTCAGTGAGCCAATGGGGAAAGAGATGGGGCAGGGCCGAGCCTTGGCTCAGTGTCTGAATGGACACACAGAGCAGTAGCTTGGCTCAGGTGCCCCCAAAACAAGCTGCTTGCTCTGGGGGCATTTGGCAGGAGGGAGGGGCCAGTAGCGCCGGCATAGGACCCGTTAAGAGGATCTGGGCTGCTCTGTGCGAAACCACTGCACAGAGCAGGTAAGTATGACATGTTTTTTATTTTTAAACCAAAATAAACCTTATCGCGTTAAGCCTCAGATGCACCGTGACTGGGCTTCTTAAAGTAAGTGAACTGTACTTTGCAAGATCGGAGATTAAAACGAGGCCTGGGATCCTCATAGTTCTTGGGAGATCCTCATGGGGAGCCTGAGTCTAGACAAGACCCCTGCTGCAGTGTAGCCCAGGTGCCAGGACTTGATTTATTATTGCAATGGCGACTAGGCGCTTGGGGTTTTGAGCCCTGGTTTAGAGGAACATGGAAGTTAGTGCTTTTTGCTGTCCCAATGATATGGCAAGAACCGAATGATCACATGTTCATTCTGTCTGATTAATATCACTGGTTTTGCTGCTAAAAATAGGAAATCAATTGAAGAACTCAATCTGCCTTCAGCCAACAGACCAGTGCCACATGACAAACGGCCAGTCAGGGCCGGTGCTACCACTAAGCAAACTAGGCAGCCGTCTAGGGCGCCCGGCCACTGGTGTTTTTACTCTCTTCTCTCTGCAGCAAGCAACTAAGTCTCAGCATCAGCAGGCAGCCACCGCTCCGTTCACACAGTGTCAGAGGCGCAGCGTCGGCCTGTGTCTGTCTCCACTCCTGAATAAATGGAAGCAAGCAAACATTCATTGATGGGCGTTAATGAGGCGGCATTTGATGGGCGCTGGTGGGGCTGCATTTCATGGGCACTTCATTAAAAAGGCATGGTATACATGGGCAGGGCAAAGGGGTGGAGCCACAGGGGCGGAAAAATTAAGTTTCTCCTAGGGAGTCAAAAAATCGTTGCACCAGCCCTGCTGCCAGTACTGTGTCTTTTTTAGGAGGCTGTAGAGGAGAGAGGTCTTCATATACAGTACAACTTGTATAGGAGGATTTGTTCTGTGTTTTGCCTAAGGCCAGTAACTTCACTGGGTAAATGCAAGGCCTGTTTCACCTGGGCTTTTAGCTTGTACACGAGCAGTGTGAACAGCAAGCTTTTATTAAACTTTTAGCAAGCTTTTGCAAAGCATTTGGCAAGCTTCAAGCTCTCTAGTGCCCTTCAGCTCCTGTTTGGAAATGTTATACACAGATGTTAAAGGGAATTCTGATTGTCGCTTTAAACAAGCTGCTAGCAGGCTTTCAATGAGCTTCATGTAGCGTTGAAGCCTGCTAGCAGCTTGTTTTAAAGTGGCAATCTGCACTCCCATTAGGATCTGTGTTGAACATTTTCAAACTGGAGCAGAATGGTACAGCTCTTTGCTCAGGGAGGTGTGAGAACCGAGCGATAGGTGGTGTTACATCGCTTCGTTTTTAGTGTTGGAGCTGGTGGGGGACACATGAGACATCGGACCAGTTTATGATTTAAAAAAAAAATTGGTTTCCCATACTTTCAAAAAGCTTCAATAAAGCTTACTGAAAGCTCTGCAAATGCTTTGCAAAAGGTTACTGTTTGCACTGTTTACACAGGCCAAAGGATTAGAGACCTGGTGAATGTTGCTAATTAGTCTAAGATATGTTTACTTTGAGTGCCCAATCATGCGCAAGGGATTTAAAAAAAAAAATAGAAATGTTTTAGTAGCATGTAATTGGTTAAACAAAAAAAAAAAACAAAAAAAACTGCCTATAGTGACACTTTAAGGCCAGTTCTTGCCTATGCTCATTAGATAGAGAGGCCATTGTTATGCCCTAATTGTTTTCATTTAATAGCTGAAAAGTCTGCAATACAGAGATGCTCTCAATCTTGACATTGTTTCAGGAACTTAGTGTAATTACTAGTGAGGCTCTGACATTGTGCTGACATAACATAAAGATGTCCCAAAATCTTCCCTGTAGCTATGCAGGCCATGTTTGGTTTCGTTGTCCGAATCTCCTTGTCTTGCTCCACGTAGGAAATGCTAATGCTGCAAAATGATGTAGTTATTTTTTCTAAACTTAGCACCTATTGTTTAGAAAACTGTCACTCTGTGGTCATTTTTAGAAATAGACTTACTAAATCATTCGTTGTGTGATGTATCCCGGAAAAATTCATGTTCATTGAAGAAAAGTGAATGTTTTCAGTTGAAGCTTAAAATCCTTATACAGAGGAGTAGTTTTTACCCCTTAACCTTTTCCAAACTTCAGTCACAAACTGAAATTAAAATGTATACGATTTGGATTTTTACTGTTTAAACATATTTATATATATATATTTTCTATATTAATGAGGACCTGTCACCTTGCCCATCTAGGAAAAAGCAACAGGATCTGTGTATAGTCGGACTACTATATACTCCCCTTTCAAGCTCCTTCTGCAGCAGCCCTGTGCTATGGTTCTGTATGTGGGGTAGTATTTTGCCTCCTCCCATATAGTGCTCAGTCTTAGTGGCCAATCGCTAGGCTCCAGCACCATCACATGGCAGCAGGGGCAGTGGTGCTGGGCATAAAAACTCTACTTCGTCTAAGCTCTAAAACAAGGTATTTTGGTGGTGCGTGGAACTTGATTACATAGGTTGAAAAAATGTTGTTCCACAAGTAGATAAAAATAGAAACCTCCATATACATAGTCCTGCACCCACAGTTGACCCAGAGGAAGAAAGAAAAAGCAAAAGATACTCAAAGTACAGTCAAATTTGCTCCATTTTGGGGGCGGAGGGGGGGTTGCAACTTGAAGTATTGAAGTGAGGAAAATGTGATGAGGGACACTCCCACTGACAATTTCTTCCAGAAGGACAATGCCGCCTCTATTGATAGGCTATCAAGAGTCAGCATTTACTGCTTGGACTGAGTTTCTTTCTCATAGGTTACTGGGATGGCAACAGTGAAAATATAAAACAAACTTAAAGTGGAGTTCCACCCATTTTTTCATTATCCTTGCAAGATGATGCCTACCCCCAGAACAGTCTGTAACGACAATATTTTTTTTCAATCTTTATTTTTCTCTATGCAGTCTGCACTTCCTGTCCCGGCCACCTAGGCAATTTCGTCATTAGGCCTCTTAGGATATTGGTGTCATCTATCCCAGAAGTCCTAGGGACTCCTAATGAAATCTTGCAGTATTTCAAGACAGGAAGTTCTGTGGTGTTTTAACAGGTTGCCACAACAATGGGGTGGGAAAATCCACCAATGTTGCCATTGTTATGGGAACCTGTGAGTAATGGCAAATTTATACTTGAAGGATTATTCTTACAACAGTATCCTAATTTAATTATACAAGTAGCGAGAATAACGGGTGCTTTTTGTAAAAAATTGCCAAGGAGACTGAAGCTCTGCTTTAAAGTATTTAGAGTTATAGCAAGGACTTCTACATGCCATTAATACGTGTTTCGATATTGTGTAATGTGCTATATAGTCAGTATTTATTTCCATTCATCCAAGCCACAATACACATATACAGCTGTAGCCGGGTGCTGGGCTACAGCAATATGGAGAAGGCGACATTGCCTTTTATTCTTCCCTCCCTCTTCTGAGATACTGATGATGATCTGCTCCGGCTAGCAGAGGAAGTGCTAGAGCCAACAGGAACAATTCTGTAGAGCTACCACCTCCTGCAACTCCATTCTCTGCTTCTATAGCTCAGTTCCCAGCCTCAAAGGTCTCTGACCTCCAATCTTCAATAAACATAAGTAAAGGCTGGTGCCAGTGGAGATCTGCTAAAACATGCAGTCCTTTATTGATAATGGGGACAAAAAGCCAATGCATTTCAGCGCTCGGGCCTTAATCATGACCCTGAGGGCCGATGCGTGTTGGATCCCTATGGCTTTTTATCACAGTTATCAATAACGGACTGCATGTTTTAGCTGATCTACTTGGCGCCAACCTTTACTCATGTTCACTAAAGCCAAGCAAGCTAATCGACTTCTATGCAGAGCACTAAGAGGCCTGGGAGTTGTAGTTTGAGACGGCAGCCATATGTGTCCAATTGACTCCTTACAGTACAGATCCCAATAGACACTGTGCAGTTGGAGCGGTGAGAGGTGATTTTTATTAAACTGTCCAGGAAAGTTCTTCCTCTGGGCCCTGAGGGAGTTGGAGAGAGACCAACTCTGCCTGAATTTTTGCTTGCCAGCAGGAGACCATACCAGTGGAGATCTGAGCTTGAGACTGGGAGCAAAGACACTCGGGGGCAGCACATCACAGCACCTACACTGCTACCACAGGGAGAATGGATCCACCAGCATCCACTCATTCTCTGCTCCTCACAGCTAATTACCAGAGTCTTTCAGGGTGAGACTGGGGTAGCCTTTTTCTACAGTGAGAGGACACCGCAGCATCCCGGGTACTGATGGAAGGGCTATAAGTCCATTGCTTAGCCACTTGCCGACCTGCCGCCGTCATACAGCGGCAGGTTGGCACTATCCCGCGAACCATCCTAGCTGTAGGCTAGTCCCGTTTTAAGCGGGATAGCAGTCACGTGCTCCACAGGGGTGGGAGGGGGGCGATGCTCGTGACTGCCGGCCACGAGCGAACGCTGGCACGAGAGGCAGAACAGGGACGTGTGTGTGTGTGTGTGTGTGTGTGTGTGTGTGTGTGTGTGTGTGTGTAAACACGCACATCCCAGTTCTGAGAGGAGAGAGAGATCGGGAGTTCCTACGAGCTGGGAACCACCCTTACTAACTTGGTGTCCATTGCAGCTAACGTAGTAATGCACGTAGGTACATGCAGGTGTGAATATACCCATACTGTTACTTTTTAAAAAACACACTAAATTGCAGCACATAGATGTGAAACGGCCACATTGGAAAAAAATGATATTTTTAGTTTAAAAATGCATTTTCATTCAAGAAATGTAATTTATTTTACTGCATGTGTGAATAGGCCCTTAAAGTATTTACTTGTTTGAGTTTTGGTTAGTGCATTGCCAGACAAGGTGAACTGTTTCTTTCTATTTGTCTGCCACTTTCTGCCTACGTTTAGGCTTTGTATTTTGATGCAAGTTCAAACTGAATAAACTATCCAGTGGTAACCATGCATTCTTCTTCTTTTATTTGCTTTAGAAATATCGATACCCAGATGATGATCTACCCTCCCAAGAGCCCAGTTCTCCACACATCTTGAGTGATATCAGAAGTCCAGAGTTGGTTCAGGTTTCTGAGAAAAACATCTCCCAGATAGAGAATGTCCATGGGCTTGTATCACACTCTCATATTTCTCCACTTAAGGTAAATGCTTCTGTTGGTTCCTCGTTGCTGATATAGTTTAATTTAAATGTGATTTATCATAAATTCTATATAATGCATCTGTAGAGGATATGTGTATTTTGTGTTTCTGCATAAGAAAGCGGTCAATTGGAGCGCTTTCTTGGACGTAAATTATTTGTTAGGACCTTTTGTTTACGACTGAATTCCAGCAATGGAATATCTCTTAGCCCATTGTAAGTATGTATATGTGATAGCTGATGCGACTCTGTGGAAGCTGTGAATTGCTTTAGTAGCCTGAGCTGGGGGATGCTCCTATATAATGTTAAAGTGATCCACGGACTTCCCCAGCTCTACTGTTTCACTGGATAGCCTGAGAAAAAAACCGGTGGTCAGGGCAGCACGCCATAGGAATGGAGGACCTCCTATTCCCCGATAATCTTTGGTGTATGAAACTGGAAGCAACGAGTATTTTGTTCGTTTATAAGCCTTTACTGGCTTGTAAAGCATCTGACCAAATCATTCTCGGTTTGGTCAGATGCTTTTGAGGGCAGAGGAAATAAATTTGGGGTCTAATCCAGATCTCTCAGTAAAGAGTACCTGTCGCTGTCCATGCTGTCACAAGGAATGTTGTTCATCTTTTTTTAGAGACAAAAAAATAAAATTAAAAAAAAAAAATCATATAGAGGACCCCATCCCCCTGTACACGTGCAAAATGCGAACGCATATGTGGGTCCTGCATGCTTATATATCACATGTAAGATTTTGTCACAAATGTTAGAGTGAGAGCAATAATTCTAGCACTGGACCTCTTGTTTAACTGTAAACTGGTTACCCTTTAAAGGCTTTTAAACTTTCGACAGTGGCAGTACTGTAGATTGTCGCTATTCCACGGACGTGCACAATTTTTAAAGCTCGCTATGTTGCGTGTCATCTTTCATATTTTACCAAACAATTGGGTATTCTATTGTTTTGTGTGCACTAAAATTAAAGTGTTTTTTCTAAAAATAATTTGCATTTGATTTGCCGCACAAATATCGCGTGTCATAAAAAAAAAATAAAAAAAAATTGCAACAACATTTTTGTTCAGGGCCTTTGCTTTCAGAAAATATATGATGATATGGTGGTCTATGTAATTATCTCGTAAAGAAAATGCAGATATTTACATCTATGTAAAAAGTGTCAGAACCCGCCTTGGCACAAGTGGTTAAAGCAGGAAATGTATCTGCGCGCCACAAGCAAAAAACTCTTAATTTTTAATATTCAAAACAAACTTGCCCATCTTTTTGTGCCTCTGTGCTTTATTGTGTTAAATACTTTGAAAAACACCCCCCATCATTTCTAGCCACATCCATCTTGAGTAAGGGCAGATGATTCATGTACTTCTGGTCTTGAAATCAATCTGCTGTACTGTGAGGCCATCCTATAAAATCTTGTGCATGGCCAGTACAATATACATAATTTGCCAGTACACTTTTGCAAGGTCAGGCATCAGGGTTGCCAACCTCCCGCCGCATTTTTTACTGACAAAACATGGAAAATTTACTGGCGGAGCACATTTTTTACTGGCAACCTGAGAAATTACAGAACTCCTATTGAAAACTAACACAGTGAATATTTGAAAAATATAAACATGATATGGAAACACCGACAATAACAAAGTAATTTGCTTGATTTACATTTAAAAAGTCAACACAGCATGAAATTATTAGCCCCTGATATTTACTGGCAGTTGTAAAAAAACACTGATTTTTACGAACTGTCAGTAAATTTACTGGCGGTTGGCAACCCTGTCAGGCATGCAGGCACTTAGGGTGTTCTTAAGGTGGGCAAGCCCCTCTTCCAGATGAAAGTGAATATAATCTAACTTCCTGTCTATTTATGAATAGAGGAGGATTAAAAATGCTAATGTTGATTCAGAGAGTAAAGTTCTGCTTTAAATTCTGTTAATATACGTTAGTCTGGTTCAGTCTTTTAATCTAATTCCCAAGATGTAATTTTATTCTCTGATGGTTAGCTATAAGGTTGATGCTGAGATTTTAGGAATACGGAATATCTTCTGTGGCAGTTTGCCCAGCTCCCACATGCTTTTTAGTACATTTTGTCTTTATGTTGCAGAGGGGGAAAAAAATATGTCCGTTTTTGAAGTTTTCATTTAAGACCTGAGGCATTTTATTACGCACGTTCAGTATATTAGTGTTCTCCTTTACTCACTTAAGTGCAGCTAAAATATTTTTTGTTGTCTCCCATGTATTTTTTTTTTTTTTTTAGTTTCCTAGAATGCTGTAAAAGCTTTGCCACAGGCAGGCACGAATTGTTTCTATCTTTTTATCTTTCTCTTGTCCTTAGCAAACTTGTAGTGCTAAGTGTTTTGTGTGCTATGTGTTTGTTTCAACTGTGCTATGGTTATGCCTGGCTCATTTTTCACTTTAGTCAATGTAAATACATAAGAATATATATTATATTTGTAACCTTTAGAAATATGTAGGCTACTTTTGCGGACTGAACTCTGATAAAGCCAGTTAATGCATGATTACCATGCAGATTCATTGTATCATATCTCGCAACATGCTGATCATGGTGAAGTGGATCTATCTGAAGTTGTGATTTGTAAAGGGGAAAAAAAAACCTTATTTAAAAAAATAACTATAATAACTGTAATAATAACTGTACTTACCTGCTCTGTGCAATGGTTTTTGCACAGAGCAACCTCCCGATTCTCCTCTTCTCTGGTCCTCCACTAGTGCTCTGGGCTCCTCCCCCTTGCCAAGTGCCCGCATAGCAAGCCTCTTGCTGTGGAGGCACTTGTGCATGCTCGCTCCTGAGCCAGCTCTCTGTGTCCATGAGAGACAGAGCGCTGGCTGTGAATGACAGCAGCGGGTCTTGTGCACATTGCTGGATCGGGATCGGGCTTGGGTAAGAATTAGGAGGGCTGAGGGGGGAGCTACACACTGAAGGGTTTTTACCTTCATGCATAAAATGCATGAAGGTAAAAAACCTTCAGCCTTTACAACCACGTTAACCTTCACTAAGGTACTGGCAGTCTCGTAAAACTAAAGCTGAAGACCCTGCAAGAGAAGAACTTCTTTATACACCTCTCTAGAGACCCTTGTCTCATGCCTCACCTCACCTCCATTTTAGCATTGCAGGCTCTGTCAGTGTTCTTCCATTTGATATTGTATTGTAGGATACCTGTCTCCCCACCTTCCAGCTGAAAGATATATTTGTCCTGCACACAGACCTCTTGCCACCTGATTTCCAGGAGCATAGGCATCAAAAACATAAGATAATCTGTGAGAAGTAGGCTAGCAGTCCATGTAAGAGAGAGTTCTTTTACTACAAATGGCAATCATAGATGCATGCTTCGTGGACAAGCAGATCCTTTGGTCGGGGCCTTTGTCCAAGCACTGTGCCTTCACAAAGAGGACCTGCATGCTCTTAAAGCATGTCAGTGTTCACTATTTGCTGTAAAAGGTCTTTAACTTTATGTGGAGTGGCAGTTCCTCCCACAGTGGAAAAATGATTACCCCCTAATGGATTCATACTGAGAATAATCAGGGAAGGCTACCAAATTCAGTTCAAGGACACTCGCCCGCAAGGACATTCGTAACCTCCCCTCCCAGGGATCTTCAGAAGGCGATAGCCTTGTTATCCCAAATTGGCTACCTGATAGACCAGCGAGTCTCATTCCGGTTCCGCAGCAAGAAATAAACCGGGGTTTCTATGAACACGTTTTCGTGGTCCGGAAACCGTCGGGCAAATTTCGTCCGATATTGAACTTTAAGACACTAAACAGGTGGTCTACAAGAAGTTTCGGATGGAAACCATTTTTACGGCAAATTCCATTCTTCCCCCAAATTGCTTTATGGTTCCCTTGATCTGAGGGATGCTTATTTACACATCTCGATCCACAAAGAATCTCAAAAGTTTTTGAGGGTGGCAATCAATTGGGGAAAGAAGGTCCGACATCTCCAATTCAAGGCCCTGCCATTTGGCCTGTCCTCACCCTCCAGGATTTTTATGAAGGTCCTGGCGAACGCACTGGCCCCCCTGAGCCTAAAAGGGATCTGTCATCCCATACTTGGACGACCTTTTATTTTTTGCCCCCTCCGCTCTTCAATTACAAGGGGACCTGTGGGTGGCCATTTCCTTTCTAGAAGAGCTGGGGTGGTTAATAAACGGAAAAATCCAAACCTAACCCCGGTGCAGGCTTTGCAGTACCTAGGGTTCTTGGTGAACTCTAACACAGAAGATCTATCTCAGAGGAGAAAGTAAAAAAGGTAAAGGCGACAGCAACCTCTTTTCAGAACAATCTGGCGGTATCCATCCGATGTCGGGTCTGTCTTCTGGCAGTAACAATCCCAGCAGTACCATGGGCAAGGGCCCATTTCAGGTGTCTCCAGACCAATATCCTAAGCAGCTGGGACGGGACACAGGAATCACTGGAGATGACCTTCTGCCTATCCCTGATGGCCAAGCGGTCTCTGGTGATGGAGGGACGAAGGAAACCTTGTGCGGGGTCTACAGTGGTCTCTTCTTATGTTCGTCCGTATTACCATGGAGGCCAGTGCCTTGGGATGGGTGGCCCACTGGGGGGTCAAGAGTAGCCCAAGGGCGCTGGGAAAAAACTTGGTCCCAAAGATCAGCCAACTGAAGGGAGTTACTGGCGATCTGGGAGGCGCTGAGGGCATTCGCCGAAGAGTCGCCACGTACAAATCCTCTGTGTGGTGACGGTCTCTTATATAAACAATCAGGGAGAGACACTATGTCCGTCCTTAATCAAGATTGCAAGCGCCATATTTTTTTTTTTTTTTTTTTTTGGGCAGAGATGAACCTGGGGTCAATATCCGCAGTCCACCTAAAGGGAGTGGACCATCATCTGGAAGACTTTGAGTTGACACCAAGTGTGCGAAGTAGAATGGTTGCTGAACAAGGAAGTCTTCCAGCCAGTGGCAGAAAAATGGGGCCTTCTAGAGGTGCATCTGTTCTCCAACAAGTCAAATGCCAAGGTTCCAGTATACTTCTCATTGGAAAGAGAAGTGTGGGCCAAGGGGATAGACGCCTTGGCCCAAAAGTGGGCGTTTCACCTATGCTATGCCTTTCCCACGTTCACTTATTCCCCGGGTCCTGAGAAAGTTTGTTCAAGAACGGACCACATTGATTCTGGTGGTTCCGTATTGGCCATAGAGGCCTTGGTATTCCACACAGTTATACCTCCCCTCATGCTGCCCGAGAGGGAGGATCTGCTTTCTCTGGGCCCAGTCCTGTTGCCAAAAATACAGAGCCTAAAAGCCTCCTGAAGTCTAAAGGGGCTCTCGGACAGGGTGGTGAATATAATTTTTTCCAGTAGAAAGAATGTTAAATTTTGGAAAGTTTTCTGTTCTTGGTTAGACACCAAAAAGATGTCTGCAGGTTTTCTAACCATCTTGGAGTTTTTACAAGACGGCACGGACCAAGGGCAGGCCATTTAGTACATTGAAACTACAGGTTTTCGCCTTTCGGCCTTGCCTTTTTTTTTTTTTTTTTTTTTTTGGAGCAACCCCAGGCATTAGACTTGCTAGTCAGCAGGTTCTTTAAGGGGTTAGCCAGGATTACACCTATTCAGTTCGATTCTGCCAAAGTAGGGTTTATCGATTTTAGTATTGCAAGGTTGGATAAAACGTTTGCAAGAGGGAGAGCTGTCAAAGTGCGCTTTTTTTTTTGTGGCAATCTCCACAGCCTGGCATATTAGCGAGCTGCAGGCGCTTTCCATTAAAGAGCCTTTTCTGCAAATATTTGAGGACAAACTGATAATACGTACAGACCCAGGGTTATTGCCTAAGATGGTTTCTAAATTCCACAGGACACAAGAGATCATTCTGCCTTCTTTCTGTGCGTCTCCAACCAATCCAAAAGAAGCAGAATTCCACCAACTGGCCGTGAGGGCCTGTGTCTTGCATTATTTGGAATTGTCCGAAGGCATTCGAAAATCGAATGCTCTGTTCATTTTGCATTCTGGTAAAAAAAATTGGGGTTCCAAGCTTCAAAGAACACAATCGCTTGGTGGATCAAACAAGCTATTGTGCTAGAGGAGAGGAATCATAAGTGGAAGTTCCACTTTTGGGTGGAACTCTGCTTTTAAGTGCAATCTGAGTCACTGACCACAGACAAGTATATATCAGGAGTTCTCACTTTGGTGTGCTTAATGGCAGCCTTTATGTTCCTTTTTACTGATTGCCTTATACTACTTGTCATTCAGACTTAGTTAAAGTATACAGATGATATTTGGTCAAACAGTATGGACAATTTGCATTAAAGCTCAAGTTTAGCTAGAAAACAACCCTACACATCCCTTACCTGTAATAAAGGATGTCCCACGTTGTGCAGGCAGCTGGATTATTGAGAACTTCACTGCAGGGATGTCTGTCCTCTTCCTGTCACTGAACTTCTGGCACTGCAGTGGTTAACCCCTTCGGTTTTTATGCAGTGCAGCTATCGCCTCCATTGAGATGTTCTTTCATTGATTAGGCAAGCCATTCTTTTTGCAACCACAGGTTGCAGGAAAGAAAAACGCTTGATTCCCTCAAGAGTCAGTGTTGAAGGGGGAATCTTTCCCACAGCACTATTGTGTTCTGCCAGCGGGGTACCATTCAGATTATTTCAAGCAGGGTAATCAATGAAAGAACTTTACTCAGTGAAGTAAGAGGGAGTGTATGTGTTGGCCCAGATGCTCGTGTTCCTTGACCTGCAGGCAAAATGTGCTCCTCTTTTGCAGATGCACTGGAGTGAGTGCCTTTTATTTCCTAATGGTCCTTCCCACTCATCAGAAAACGTGGCATGTTTTCGGGTGCTTGAGAATGCGCTGTGCCGGTGCACCATTTGGCGGTGTTTTTAAAAAAGGGTCAGGGAATTTTTCCCTGCATTTTTCCGCAGGTGCAGCAGCTCATTCAAATTAATGGGCTGCCGTGCCTCTGCAAACATGGCATGCAGGACCTGCTACAGTGTGAACATAGACTTATTTCTGTTCTGCCTGAAGACTTGAAGCTGGTAACCATTGCAGCTCCAGATGTTCAAAGAGGAGAACTGGGTATCCTTACAGTGACCATTTCTCCAGTATCCAGCTGCCTGCTCAACCTGGGACAAATTTCACTACAAGTGAGGTGGCTAACGCTTTAGGGTTGGTGGTGTGTGTTTTTTTTTTTTTTTTTTTTGTTTTTTATAGTCCTCAGGCCTGATGAGGTGATTGGATCATACAATACTGACTTCCTAGGAATGATAGAAATTGCAGCAAATAGGATAAAGTGGCAGTATTTAACATTAACATTTTGTTAAAAACTAGGACCAGAATAATTCAGACTTGTTTTTAAAGTAAAAATAAATAAAAACTGCGCTAATGGAAAAAAATATATATGTATATAAAAGCTGCGGTTATAAGTGAGGCACACCAAAACAGAATATAGAAAATAAAAAAACGCGCTATAGATCTATAGATCCTATATAAAAAGTCCAGCAATCACAAATCCCAAATGGATGACGTGAAAATCTTTAAAATTCAAGTCCTGTAGGTGAGTAATCAGGTGAACACATGAAAGGTTGTGCGCTTACCAGAAGTAAGCCAAAATGAAGCGAGTGGCTTAAAACCCAGCCGAGGCCTCTGGAAATCGACCACAAATGGAATGGAGTCAAACTCCAACCGTGGGGGCAGATCAGTCAAGGATTATCCAAAAATATATGAGAAAAAAAACATAGCATAATACTGATAGCGCAACAAAATGAAAAAAAAGGGAAAGAAGAAGGTAGCACACCACCAAACAAAAAATCATATATAATCATAAACCACATCCAGTGCCTCAACACAAATCGGATAGGTAAGTGAGTGCCATGCAATCATGCAATGAGTGAAAAAATCACTAAATATGTGTAGGTAGAGCCTTACAAATAATCTGCTTACCAGATACTTCAAGGCTAATAAACATATAACCATCACCAAGTAAACGATATGGAAAGGAATCCCTCTGGGTGCAACAAGTGACTTGTAGAATCTGCTTACCAGATATCTAATAAGAATAGGCAGGTTCAATGGGCTAAAATCCTCACACCATAGGAAGTGATACCAAGTATGAAGTTCCGCATACCAGGTGAAAGTTCTGCTTACCAGATGTCAGATATAGGCAGGCAGATTGACTCAAACACAGAGCAAAGTCCCGGCAGGAAGAGCGTGGATACGTCCTGGTAATCCTGACTTGCGCTTGGCAGTGCGGAATCAAATAAAAGAAATGGCCAATAGTGTGATATTGTATAAAACCAGGACTTTAATAAAGAAATGCACTTACAATAGATGGAAGGATAACAAACGTTGCCGGCCGGCACAAATAGCAAAGCTCCCGTCCTCAACAGGGCGACGTGGTGACGTCAGCACGTCCCTCCCAGACTCGTTTCGTCATACGTTGACGTTCTCATTGAGAACGTCAACGTATGACATTCTCATTGAGAACGTCAACGTATGACGAAACGCGTCTGGGAGGGACGTGCTGACGTCGCCCTGTTGAGGACGGGAGCTTTTCTATTTGTGCCGGCCGGCAACGTTTGTTATCCTTTCATCTATTGTAAGTGCATTTCTTTATTAACCACTTGACAACTGGGCACTTAAACCCCCCTCGTGACCAGACCAATTTTCAGCTTTCAGCGCTCTCACACTTTGAATGACAATTCCTCAGTCATGCAATACTGTACCCAAATGAATTTTTTGTCCTTTTTTTCATACAAATAGAGCTTTCTTTTGGTGGTATTTGATCACCTCTGGGTTTTTTATTTTTTGCGCTATAAATGAAAAAAGACTGCAAATTTAAAAAAAAAACGCATTTTTCTTAGTTTCTGTGATAAAATTTTGCAAATTAGTAATTTTTCTTCATAAATTTTGGCCAATTTATAATGCTACATATCTTTGGTAAAAATAACCCAAATTAGTGGATATTATTTGGTCTTTGTGAAAGTTAGAGTCTACAAGTTATGGTGCAAATCATAAAAAATTGATCACATCTGATGCACTGACGGCCTATCTCATTTCTTGCGACCCGAACAAGTCAGGAAAGTACAAATACCCCCCAAATGACCCCTTTTTTGAAAGTAGACAATCCAAGGTATTTAGTAAGATGCATGGTGAGGTTTTTGATGTTGTCATTTTTTCCCACAATTCTTTGCAAAATGAAGATTTTTTTTTTTTCCCCCACAAAATTGTCATTGTAATAGGTTATTTCTCTCACATGGCATGTATATACCACAAATGACACCCCAAAATACATTCTGCTACTCCTCCTGAGTATTACGATACCACATGTGTGGGACTTTTTCACAGCCTGGCCACATACAGAGGCCCAACATGCATGGAGCACCATCACGTGTTCTAGGAGCATAAATTACACATCTAATTTGTTGACTACCTATTACACTTTTGAAGGCCCTGGAGCACCAGGACAATGACACGTGACACTGACGTGGCACTGATGACAAATGGCACTGATACGTGGCACTAACGTGGCACTGATGACAGATGGCACTCTTACGTGGCACTGACAGATGGCACTAATATGTGGCACTGATGACATGTGGCGCTGATGACAAATGGCACTAATGACACGTGGCACTGATGAAAGATGGCACTAATACATGGCACTGATGACAGATGGCACTAATACGTGGCACTGATGACAGATGGCACTAATACGTGGCACTGATGACAGATGGCACTAATACGTGGCACTGATGACACTGATGACAGGTGGCACTAATACGTGGCACTGATGACACGTGACACTGATGACAGATGGCACGTGACACTGACAGGTGGCACTGATGACAGATGGCACTGATGACAGATGGCACTATGTGGCACTGATGACAGATGGCACTATGTGGCACTGATGACAGATGGCACTATGTGGCACTGATGACAGATGGCACTATGTGGCACTGATGACAGATGGCACTTATACATGGCAGTGGGGACAGATGGCACTGGGGACAGATGGCAGGGGCAGATGGCAGGGGCAGATGGCAGGGACTGTTAACAGCGGGACACCTTTTTTTTCCTTATTTTTTTCTTTTACACTCACCGCCGCAGCGGTTCCGCTCTCCCTCCTCACACGCTGTCTCTGTGTGAGGAGGGAGAGCCGGCGATGAGAGATGATCTCATATGTTTACATTTGAGATCCTCTCTCATTGGCACCGCCGATCGCACCGTAAACGGCCGCTGTCATTGGCCGTTTACGGTGATCTGTGACTAGCTGTGTCCGAGGGACACGGCCAGCACACAACTTCCGCGATGCGCGCTCGCGGGAGCGCGCAATGCGGAAGTAAACAGGAGGCCGTCCAGGGACGCCCTCCCGGCAATTGAAGTCCACGCTGTAGCCGTCTTTCGGCTATAGCGCGGACGCCTAGTGGTTAAAGCCCTGGTTTTATACAATATCACACTATTGGCCATTTCTTTTATTTGATTCCGCACTGCCGAGCGCAAGTCAGGATTACCAGGACGTATCCACGCTCTTCCTGCCGGGACTTTGCTCTGTGTTTGAGTCAATCTGCCTGCCTATATCTGACATCTGGTAAGCAGAACTTTCACCTGGTATGCGGAACTTCATACTTGGTATCACTTCCTATGGTGTGAGGATTTTAGCCCATTGAACCTGCCTATTCTTATTAGATATCTGGTAAGCAGATTCTACAAGTCACTTGTTGCACCCAGAGGGATTCCTTTCCATATCGTTTACTTGGTGATGGTTATATGTTTATTAGCCTTGAAGTATCTGGTAAGCAGATTATTTGTAAGGCTCTACCTACACATATTTAGTGATTTTTTCACTCATTGCATGATTGCATGGCACTCACTTACCTATCCGATTTGTGTTGAGGCACTGGATGTGGTTTATGATTATATATGATTTTTTGTTTGGTGGTGTGCTACCTTCTTCTTTCCCTTTTTTTTCATTTTGTTGCGCTATCAGTATTATGCTATGTTTTTTTCTCATATATTTTTGGATAATCCTTGACTGATCTGCCCCCACGGTTGGAGTTTGACTCCATTCCATTTGTGGTCGATTTCCAGAGGCCTCGGCTGGGTTTTAAGCCACTCGCTTCATTTTGGCTTACTTCTGGTAAGCGCACAACCTTTCATATGTGTTCACCTGATTACTCACCTACAGGACTTGTTTTTAAAGTGATTCTCTCGAGGAAAGGTATGAAGATTGTTACTGACTACTTTGAGAAGGTTAGTTCCCAAGTTGTCATGCTGATACTTTAGCTTTAATGCTTTGAGCCTTTGACCTGCTAGAAGTATAGAGATCATACGTTTTTGTCAGTTTTTGGACACAGCATATTTATTCCTATATTTGACTCAAAAGTATTAAAGCCAGATAGCCACGTGACTCCTTTTCATAAGTGCTTGCAATGGCAGCCCCCATGCTTAAGCCACTTTTAGCAGGCCGGATATTGTCAATGGTTCTGATGAGCATTTTTTACAGCAGTAGCATGCAGAAAAGGTACCTTTTTAACACAAATACATTTAAGCCTTCAACAAGAGTGGTTGCAGCAGGAAGACTATTTGCAGGTTTCATGGCTTTCCACTAATAACAAGAAAATGGGGTTAAGGTGGACATGGGATCACCAAAATAATGGCATTTGAGGATTCAGAAAAACTCTTGCCCTGATTTCTGTTGGAATGTACTGCTGGGGTGATCAGAATTTTGCATATTCTATTTAAATGTATGGTGTTTTGTGTCCATGGTTCAGGCCAGGAGTAAAGAATTTTTCTGGGAATTGCTTACCATGTATACCTCTTTTATGAATATTGGATCATTGTACATAACAAAGTGGCCAATAAAAGTATTTATTTTGAAAAGTTATGACGTTTTCTTATAAACCTGTACATAAACCCAGTGAAGTGACTAGTATTGGGTTGAAAGGATTTTTTTTGTTGATCTAGGGGCAGGGGGTGGGCTTCTGCTGTCTTTACTAAGCCCACAGCTCTGAGCCCTGATTTGGGGGGGGGGGGAGAGACACACCCCTTTCACACAGTACATGGAAAACGAGCACAGGCAGTGTGCTGCAGCTCCCTCCCTGTGACCTTTTTGTAATTGCTGGTGTTGGGAAAAGCTGCCAGAAGTGACTGATAACAGAACAAGGCAGCATGGAGAAATGACACATTTAGAGCTCTGGAGAGAGACAAGTACACAATATAGAAGGATGTGCGATTTTCAGATTTTGTCTGAGATTTTACAAGCAATTTAAAGTGATTCCAAAGGTTTTTATTTTGTATTCTAAAATAACAAACAAGTCATTAATGGTTTTGCATAGAACAGCCCTGATCCTTCTTTTCTGGGGTCCCCCACTGGCGCTCCTGGCTTCTCCTTCCTTCTCGTATCCCCCTAGCAAGCCACTTTCTGGGGGGGTGTTTTTGCAGCCTCGATCCCGAGCCGCACTGTGTTCATCTATTGACACACACCATTCGGCTTGGCCCCGCCCCCTGCTTCATCGTCAGTGGATTTGATTGAGAGCAACAGAACCCAATGGCTCCTTATGCTCTTGGGCACAGCAATGGACTGAGATCAGGTTCAGGTAAGTATTTGGGAGGGAGGGGGGCTGCACCTAAAAGGTTTTTAACCATTTAATTAAGGTGAAAAAAACAACTGTAGCCTCTACAACTACTGTACAGGTAAACCTGCACAGTTAATTTTACTTATGCATTTTTCATATATTTTCTCAAAGGGCTAAGTCATTAGGAGGTAAGACATTTGGGCTCCGTGCACACTGTACTCCAAAGGACACCTAGGAGAAAAATGCAGTTTTTGCATGCAAATTTGTGTGTGTTTGCACGTGTTTATGTGCGTTTGGCGTTCATGCAGTCTATTGGCTAGAATAATCATTTATTCTGGCCATTAGAATGTATTAATGTGCAAATGCACATGTTAATGTGCATTTGCAAATTTTTACTGCCCAAACGCTTCTCTTTAAAATGTGCAAGAGATGTGGCACATGTGCAATGATGCATAGGCTAATGTGGAGAGACGTTTAGAGGCAGAGAGAAAAAAAGGCAGGTGTTCTTGAGAAGCAGTGTGCAAGAGGCCTTAAACTGCAGCAACCTTCCTGATTTGAATACTTCTCAGGCTCATTCGTATGGCACATGATGATTGACCAGTAGGCATGTATGATGGGATGAGGCTTAGCAGAAAGCTTTACGAAAGTTTTTTTTTTTTTTTTTTAAAGTGTTGAGCTTTATCTTTGAAACGGGCCTGTGATTTGTTCATGCCAGAAAGGTTGGAAGCCTTAAGCAGGTATGTGTAGGAACATCATACATGCAGCATTTTGTTGAATAATCTGGATATGTTTCTTTGCTTTATTAGGATACAATTTGGCAATGCAACCTCTATAAATACTAGCAGGTCACACGTGCCTTTTCGCATCTCAGCTTAATAATTTATTTCCATTGTGTATACGAAGCTAACAGCAGATGGCAGCAGAGCTCTGTCTTTGCAGCTATATGTTGCTGCTTACAATGAAAATAATGCATTTTCTCATACTGTCTTTGCAAATAAATGGATTAAGTTTGGCAATACACAACCTAATAAAAGCAAGTAATGCAACTTAAGCTGGCTATACACTAACAGATTTATTTCATTTAGCTGGCAGGCTGAATGAAAGAAATCTGTCATTCACATAAACTAAGTAGATGGACAAAACTCCCCGGCCAGGCTATTGTAGTCTGACAGCCGCTAGCGTCAGCTATCAAATGCCCAAACCCTGCAGCTTATTGCCTACAGGTGCTATTCGGCTGACCGTATTCACCCCTGGCTCCTTTGACCAGTTTTTTTTTTTTTGAGGTGGTAGGGCCACCCACTGTTAGAATTTCAGCCAATTTGGAAATAAATTTGATCCTTTTGTATTGTCAGCTTAATTTTTGAACATGCTTACTAAAGTCTTTGTAGATGTAAGGTAATGAGCTCAATACTGTTCAATCTCCTGCTGACTGCAGAATGTAAAAAAGTTGTGTCTCCAACCTATCCCATGCCCTTTGGGTCAGATATGAATTTTGAGGGACACCTCATGTCAAAAAAAGAAAAAAAAAAAGTGCCCCCACCCCCCATAGCCTATCCACCAAGCATGCAACCTGGTTGGCCAGGGAAGAGATGAGCATGCGCCCACTCCCCTCCTGAACCATATCAGGTCACATGCCCTCAACATGTGGGGGTGGGGGGTATTTTGCCAGGGGAGGTATTATACATAGTACCCCTACTCATTCACAAAAAATGACTAGTGTAAGAGGGGAAAGATGGTAATACATTGTAATATATGTGACTTTTTACCTTACCTAGAATTGAAGGCAAAACTTTTCTGTGTACATTAAAAAAAACAAAAAATATTTAATACATTTTTTTCTTTTTTCATAAATGATCATGTAATCTCTGTTCTCAGCTGCATAAGGGACTTAGAGGTGGGGGTGGAGAAAAAGCTTTTCTCAGTGAATGGGTGTTCAGGGGGGGGGGGGGGGGTGTCAGGTGTCAGCAGAAGTCTGCTCCATGGAGGATGGGCAACCTGTTCTCCCAGCACAGCCAGAAAACTGAACAAACTGACCATGCCTAGCATGGTCAGTTTGAAGTAAGAAAACAGAGGGACTTGCGGGATCACCAGGTATTTCAAACAAAGGAAGCAATTCAAAGAGAACAGAATACTTAAAGAGAAACTCCACCAAAAAGTGGAAGTTCCACTTTAAGGCCTCCTCCCCAGCTCCTGTTTGTGAAATGGAGCTTTTGGGGGGGGGGGGGTGATGGGAGTGGGTACCCACTCCCACTTCGATCTTTAGTGATGAGAAGTTGAAGTTTACCTTCCCAACCAGCCCCTCCAGCCCCCAAAGTCTTCTGGGACACGACTCATCCCTGAAGACTTTGGGACCAGTCACAGGGTGCAGCGCCGCTCGCACATTTGCAGTGGGCACCCGGCTGTGCAGCCACAAGCTGTCACAGCCGGGTGTCCATAGTAAAGCTGCTGGCATCACCGAGGGAGAAAACGGCTGTGGTGAGTAAACCGCTGGATCGTGGGACAGGTGAGTGGCTGTTAAGTCAAAAGCTACAGTTTTTGTAGCTGCTGACTTTTCATTTTCACTTAAGACACTGGAGCTCTGCTTTAACACAAGTACATGGTACAACAAACCCATAACAGGAATATAAAATGTTGCAGTAGCATATTTAAGATCCAGCTATAAACTGTCTTAAACTACCTGAACATAATGACAAATTTTGGGTTCCATGCCCCATTGCATTGGACTGTAGTTCTGATGGAGAAGGAATTTGTTTTAGAATGTGTAAAAAAAGAAATAAGGCAGGTGGTTTTAGACATCAAAAGGATAGGTAGCACAGTTTGTCGTCATGTCTCAGACCCCTTTCACACTGAAGCCATTTTTCAGGCTCTAAAGGGCTAAAAATATTGTCTGAAAAACGCCTCTCCTGCAGCCCCAGTGTGAGAGCCTCTGAGTGCTTTCACACTGGAGCGGTGTGCTTGCAGGACGTTAGAAAAAGTCCTGCAAGCAGCATCTTTGGAGCGGTGTATACACCGCCCCTGCCCATTGAAATGAATGGGCACCGCTGCTGAAGCACCACTTTTCGGGCACATTTAACCCCTTCTTCGGCTAGTGGGGGTTTAATTCGCCCCGCTAGTGGCCAAAAAGTGCTGCTAAAACGATGGTAAAGCGCCACTAAAACTAGCAGCAATTTACCACTAGCGCGGCCTGCTGGCAGTGTGAAAAAGCTCTGTGTTTTCACAATTGCACAGATTTGCTGTGTGTGTTTTTTTTTTTTTTTTTTTTTTTTTTTTTTATTCAGCAGTGTTCTGCATTATTTATGATGTTCTGTAGCTTTTTAATATTTAATTTCATCACCTTCTATGCAAAGAAAGCCTGTTCATGTCTTTCAAACATTGTTTTCATCCTCCGTTACTGTAAACTACAATACAATAATTAATTTTATGGTTTGGTTTATGGCTTCTCTGTTTTCACTTCATAGGGATCTGAAATGGTGTTTATGCATGTATGTATAGCGGGTAAAATAAGTATTGAATACATCACCATTTTTCCAGGTAAATATATTTCTAAAGGTGCCATTAACATGAAATTTTCACCACATGTTAGTAACAACCCATGCAATCCATACATACTGAGAAACCAAAACAAATAAGTTCAGTGATAAGGTCATAACAAATTAAGTTATGTATAAGAAAATGGAATGACACAGGGAAAAAGTATTGAACACGCTAACTGAAATGTAATACTTTGTACAAAATCCTGTGTTGGTAATGACAGCTTCAAGATGCCTCCTGTATGGAGAAACTAGTCACATGCATTGCTCAGGTGTGGTTTTGGCCCGCTCTTCCACACAAACAGTCTTCAAATCTTGAAGGTTCCGTGGGCCTCCTCTATGAACTCTGATCTTTAGTTCTTTCCAATGATTTTCTAGTGGTTCAAGTCAGATGATTGGCTGGGCCATTCTAGCAGCTTTATTTTCTTTCTTTGAAACCAATTCAGAGTTTCCTTTGTGTTTGGGATTGTTGTCTTGCTGTAATGTCCACCCCTCGTTTCATCTTCATCATCCTGGTAGATGGCAGCAGATATTTATAAAGAATGTCTTGGTACATTTTTCCATTCACCCTTCCCTTAAATGACATGAAGTTTGTCAGTACCGTGTCCTAAAAAACAGCCCCACACAATGATGTTCCCACCTCAAAATTTCACTCTTGGTACGGGGGTGTTTTTTGGGGTGATGTGCAGTGCAATTTGACCTCCAAACATGCAGTGTATTATGGCATCCAAAGAGTTCCATTTTGGTCTCATTTGACCAGACTATATAATCCCAATATTTCACAGGCTTATCTAAATGTTGTGCAGCAAACTTAAAATTAATTTAACATGCTTTTTCTTCAGCAATGGCGTCTTGTGTGGTGAGTGTGCATACAGGCCATGGCGGTTGAGTGCATTATTTATTGTCGTTAAAAAAAAAAAAAGTGTACCTGCTAATTCCAGGTCTTTCTGAAGCTCTCCACAAGTGGTCCTTGGCTCTTGAAACAACTTTGATTCTTTTCACGCCTCTGTCAGAAATATTGCGAGGAGCACCTGGTCAGGGCAGGTTTATGGTGAAATTATGTTCTTTCCATTTCCAGATTATTAACAGTGCTCACTTGAACATTCAGAAGTTTAGAAATCCTTCTGTAACCAATGCCATTACTATGTTTTGCAACAATAAGGTTGTGAAGGTCTTGAGAGACGACTTTGCTTCTACCCATCGTGAGATGTTTCTTGTGTGACACCTTGGTAATGAGACACCTTTTTATAGGCCATCAGTTGAAACTGAACCAGCGAATATTAATTTACACTGACAAGGGGCAGGCTTGCTTTCTAATTACTGATAGATTTCAGCTGGTTTATTGGCTTTCCATGCCTTTTTGCACCTCCTTTCTTCATGTGGCCAATACTTTTTCCCTGTGTCATTCCATTTCATTACACATAACTTAATTTCTGAACTTATTTGTTTTGACTCCTTTGTATGCATTGTTACCGTCATGTGGTGAAAATTAATAGCACCTTTTTAAAAATATATTTCTCTAGTGTATATGTATGTATGTGTGTGTGTATATTTTATGTGTGTACAGTATCTCACAAAAGTGAGTACACCCCTAAGTGAAAATGTCTAAATTGGGCCCAAAGTCTCAATATTTTGTGTGGCCACCATTATTTTCCAGCACTGCCGTAACCCTCTTGGGCCTGGAGTTCACCAGAGCTTCACAGGTTGGCACTGGAGTCCTCTTAGACTCTTCCATGACGACATCAAGGAGCTGGTGGATGTTAGAGACCTTGCGCTCCTCCACCTTCTTTTTCAGGATGCCCCACAGATGCTCAATAAAGTTTAGTTCTGGACAAATGCTTGACCAGTCCATCGCCTTTACACTCAGCTTCTTTAGCAAGGCAGTGGTCGTCTTGGAGGTGTGTTTGGGGTCGTTATGTTAGAATACTGCCCTGCGGCCCAGTCTCCGAAGGGGGGAGATCATGCTCTGCTTCAGTATGTCACAGTTCATGTTGACATTCATGGTTCCCTCAATGAACTGTAGTTCCCCAGGGCCGGCAGCACTCATGCTGCCCCAGACCATGACACTCCCACCACCATGCTTGATTGTAGGCAAAACACACTTGTCTTTGTACTCCTCACCTGGTTACTGTCACACACGCTTGACACCATCTGAACCAAATAAGTTTATCTTGGTCTCAATCAGACCACAGGACATGGTTCCAGTAATCCATGTGCTTAGTCTGCTTGTCTTTAGCAAACTGTTTGCTGGCTTTCTTGTGCATCATCTTTAGAAGAGGCTTCCTTCTGGGACAACAGCCATGCAGACCAATTTTATGCAGTGTGCAGCATATGGTCTGAGCACTGACAGGCTGACCTACCCCTTCAACCTCTGCAGCAATGCTGGCAGCACTCATACATCTTTTTCCCAAAGACTTTCTCTGGATATGATGCTGAGCACGTACACTCAACTTCTTTGGTCGACCATGGCAAGGCCTGTTCTGAGTGGAACCTGTCCTGTTAAACCGCTGTATGGTCTTGGCCACCGTGGTGCAGCTCAGTTTCAGGGTCTTGGCAATTTTCTTATAGCCTAGGCCATCTTTATGTAGAGCAGCAATTCTTTTTTTCAGATACAGAGTTCTTTGCCATGAGGTGCCAGGTTGAACTTCCAGTGACCAGTGTGAGAGTGATAACACAAAATTTCACACACCTGCTCCCCATTCACACCTGAGACCTTGTAACACTAATGAGTCACATGACACCGGGGAGGGAAAATTACAAATTGGGCCCAATTTGGACATTTTCACTTAGGGGTGTACTCCGTTTTGTTGCCAGGGGTTTAGACAATGGCTGTGTTTTTTGAGGGGACAGAAAATTTTACACTGTTATGCAAGCTGTCCACTCACTAATTTACATTGTAGCAAAGTGTCATTTCTTCAGTGTTGTCAAATGAAGATATAATAAAATATTTACAAAAATGTGAGGCTATAGTGTGTGTGTGTGTGTGTGTGTGTGTGTGTGTATGTATGTATGTATGTATAAGTATGTTAACCACTAGGCGCCCGCGCTATAGATGAAAGACGGTTACAGTGCGGCTCTCAATTGCCGGGAGGGCATCCCTGGATGTCTTCCTGTTTACTCCTTTGCGCATCAGGGAAAATCTGTTGACCGTGTCCCTTGGACACAGCCAATCACAGATCGTTCTAAATGGCCAATCACAGCGGCCATTTAGCACTCGATCGGCGTGTCCAATGAGAGATGTTCTCAAGTGTAAACATATGAGATCATCTCTCATTGCCGGCTCTCCCTCCTCACACAGAGACCGCGTGTGAGGTGGGAGAGCGACCTGTGCTGCAGATCTGTGAGTGAACACTATATAAAACACAGTACCTATCAGTGCCACCTGTCCCCAGTTCCACGTATTACTGCCACCTGTCCCCAGTGCCACATCAGTGTCACGTGTCATTGTCCTGGTGCTCCAGGGCCTTCAAAAGTGTAATAGGTAGTCAACAAGTAAGATGTGTAATTTATGCTCCTAGAACACCTGATGGTGCTCCCTGCATGTTGGGCCTCTCTATGTGGCTAGGCTGTGAATAAGTCCCACACATGTGGTATCCCCATATTTAGGAGTAGCAGAATGTATTTTGGGGTGTTATTTGTGGTATACACATGCCATGTGAGAGAAATGACCTATTACAATGACAATTTTGTGGGGAAAAAAAATTCTTTATTTTGCAAAGAATTGTGGGGGAAAAAAAACATAAAAAACCTCACCATGCATCTTACTAAATACCTTGGAATGTCTTCCTTTCAAAAAATGGTCATTTGGGGGGTATTTGTACTTTCATGGCTTGCTCGGGTCGCAAGAAATGAGATAGGCCACAGTACATCAGGTGTGATCAATTTTTTATGATTTGCACCACAGCTTGTAAACTCTCTAACTTTCACAAAGACCAAATAATATTCACTAATTTGCGTTATTTTTACCAAAGATATGTAGCAGTATAAATTGTGGCCAAAATTTATGAAGAAAAATTAATAATTTGCAAAATTTTATCACAGAAACTTAGAAAAATTCGTTTTTTTGTTCTTCAAAATTTTCGGTCTTTTTTCATTTAAAGCGCAAAAAATAAAAAAAACAGAGGTGATCAAATACTACAAAAAGAAAACTCTATTTGAATGAAAAAAACGACAGAAAATTCATTTGGGTACAGTATTACATGACTGAGTAATTGTCATTCAAGTGTGAGAGCAACAGAGCTGAAAAATGGTCTAGGCAGGAGGGGGGTTTAAGTGCCCAGTAGGCAAGTGGTTAGTCTGGAAACCTTACTCTCCTGTGTGCGCCTGTATTTGGGCCTAATGGCACGGCTTTGAAGCTGCTGTAGGTACTGTATGCGCAAGTTCCTCCTGATACTTTTACTTGATCATAGTTGCACTACTGTGCAAAAGTTTTGGCAGCTGTGAAGAAATGCTGTAAATTAACAAAATGGAAAGTAAATAAACAGAAGAGAGACCCAAGTCAAATAAACATTTGGTGTGGTCACCCTTTGCCTTCCAAACAGTATCAATTCTTTCAGGAACACTTGCACAATGTTTTTGAAGGAACTCGGCCAGTAGGTTGTTCCAAACATCTTGGAGAACTAACCACAGGTCATCTGTGGATGTAAGCTGCCACACATTCTTCTTTCTCCATGTAATCCCGGACAGACTCGATGTTGAGATCAGGGCTCTGTGGGGGCCAAACCACCACTTCCAGGACTCCTTGTTCTTTATGCCAAAGATAGTCCTAATGACATTGGCTGTATGTTTGGCTGGTTGTCCTGCTGCAGAATAAATTTGAGGCCAATCAAACGCCTCCCTGATGATGTGGCATGATGGATAAATATCTGCCTGTATTTTCCAGCATTGAGGACACCATTGATCCTGACTAAATCTTAAAACTCAATTTGTAGAAATGCAACCCAAAACTTGCAAGGAATCTCCACCATACTTCACTGTTGCCTGCAGACTCATTGTACCGTTCTCCAGCCCTTCGCAAACAAACTGCCTCCTGTAAAAACCATATTACAGTAACTTTGACTTATCAGTCCAGAGCACCTGCTGACATTTTTCATTAACCCAGTTCCACTTCTGGCCTGACGTTTCCGGACAGTATTTGGCTGTACCTGGGTCCCACTGGTTTCTGTCAGTTCTGTGCTGATGGCACTGCTGAACATCTTCCGAAGTGGAACTTCATCTAAAAAGGGTGGTTCTTGTTTAACAACCCCCCCCCCCCAGTATAACATTTTGCGCTCAGTTCTTTTGGTTTTGCCAGATATCCGGGTGAAAATCTCCAAGCCGCAAGGCTTTACAGCCCATTTCCCTTAGTTAAGATGCCGGCACTAGGGACCCAAAGCCAGGTGAGGACAGCATTGGACCCCTCCCCAGGTATGTGTCCTTGTATTAGAAGTCAGCAGCTACAGTATTTGTAGCTCTTGATTTAAAAATTTTTTTTTTTTTTTAGAGAAACTGAAGCTTATTTTTAAGACTTTTAAACACTGAATCTACAGTCCTCAGTGTTGCCTGTTTTTGTACTTCTTTAAAAAATCTTGAACAGTACATCTTCAAACACCAGTCTGCTTTGGAATTTTTGCCTGGGAGAGACCTTGCTGATGCTGTATCACTACCTTGTGTCTTGTTGCTGTGCTCGGTCTTCCTCACCCAGTTTTATGCCTCCTGCACAGTTGTTTCTGTTAGCCCCCTTTCACACTGAGGCAGTTTTCAGGCGTTTTAGCGCTAGAAATGGTGCCTGAAAACTGCATCCCAAAACTGGGGCGGTGCGCTTGCAGGATGTTAGAAAATATCCTGCAAGCAGCATGTCTGGGAGCGCTGTATACAGCCTAACGCACGGGCGGCCCCAGTGTGAAAGGGGTCTTAATTACTGTTTGATCTTAGATTTTTTTCTTCTGCTTGCTATAAATTTTTGAACGTATTCTTATGTTATAGCATTTCTTCACACCTGCCTAAAACTTTTGCACAGTACTTTATAACAGAAGTAAAATTGCACAGGTGTCATCGAGACTTAAAGTAACTAGGACGGTCCGTGAAGGCATTTTTGAAGCACCATAAAGTGAATGTAAAGTGTTAATTTTTATTTTTTTTTTTGTATGAAAATAACAAACAAGTTATACTTACCTGCTCTGTGAAATGGTTTTGCAGAGAGCAGCCCAGATCATCCTCTTCTCGGTCCCTATTCGGTGCTCCTGTCCCCTCCCTCTTGAATGCCCCCACAGCAAGCAGCTTGCTATGGGGGCACCTGAGCCGAGCCACAGCTCTGTGTGTCCATGCAGACACGTAGCTGCGGTTCGGCCCTGCCCCCTTTGATTGGCTAACTGACTTTAACAGCAGCGGGAGCCACTGCTGTGTCTCAGCTAATCGGGAGGCAGAGTTCCCGGATGGCCGAGGCACTTGTGCAGCATCGCTGGATAGAGATGGGGCTCAGGTAAGTATTAGGTGGGGTGCTGCACAGAGAAGGATTTTTAGCTTAATGCATAGAATGCATTAAAGCGGAGTTCCGCCTGCAAAAAAAATAAAAATTTAAAGTCAGCAGCCACCTGTGATGTCCTCACCCGAAGCCGACCTGTCCTTTGGCTCCGGGTGGAGGCGACGGCATCTTCAGTAAGGGAATCGGGGAGTGAAGCCTTGTGGATTCACAGCTTGGTTTTTAATGCACATGTGCAAGTCACGCTGCGTGTTCTGAATGGTCCCTGCTGTCTTCTTGGACCGACCTGTGTGTCTCCCAGAAGACAGCAAGGGGGACAGAGGAGGGGCCGGACATGGCATAGTTTGATGCGGATTCTGGAGCGCTCTTTCGCCGGAAGTGGGAGCAAATACCTGGTTTAGACGTGTATCTGTTCCCCCCCCTGAAAGGTGCCAAATGTGACACCGGAGGAGGGGAGGAACCGGATCAGCGGAAGTTTCATTTCTTAGTGGAACTCCACCTTTAAGATAAAACCTTCTGCCTTTACAGCCACTATAACCACTTCCCGCCTGGCCTATAGCAAAATGATGGCCAGTCGGTGGTTCAGTCATCAAGCCGCGATCAAGCGCCCTGGGGTGGGCGCGCAGTGATTGGTGGTGTGGCGTGTCAGTCTGACACAGCGCTTCACCAATCTCGGTAAAGAGCCTCTTACCACGTGATCAGCCGTGTCCAATCGTGGCTGATCGCAATGTAATCAGGAAGAGCCGTTTATTGGCTTTTCCGCACTTGCATCTGACAGACGCGAGTAGAGGAGAGCTGATCGGTGGCTCTCCTGACAGAGGGGTCTGTGCTGATTATCAGCGCAGCCCCCCTGCAGATGCCGTCCAGGACCACCAGGGATGGCCACCAGGTATGCCACCCTAGACCACCAGGCAGCTGCCAATGGGTGCCCATTAAAAATGCGTATCAGTGCCATCTCGGTGCCACCTCATCGATGCCGCCCTATTGGTGCCTGTCAGTGATGGAGAAAACTTACTTTTTTACAAAATGTTATAACCGAAACAAAGAAACCTTTTTTTTATTTTTTTTATTTGTTTAGCAAAAGATAAAAACCGCATAGGTGATTAAATGCCGAAAGAAAGCTCTCTTTGTAGGAACAAAATGATAAAAATTTTGTTTGGGTACAGTGTAGTGACAGCGCTAAAAGCTGAAGATTGGCAGGAATGGGGTAAGTGCTGGGGTATTGAAGTGGTTAAGGAAGTTATTTATTCGAAAAATCATGGCTTTGATGTTTAAATATAATTTGAACCAAAGAAAAGGTAAACAATGTTAAGTGTCAGTGTTGACGCATCGACACTGTTCATGCCAGTGCACACCAACAGCCGTGCAATCTGGTCCTTTAAAACCATGCATCAATAAAAAAAAAGTACATTGATGGGCATTTAACATGCATTTTTCAGTCTTGTTACAGTGCCTTGCAAAAGTATTCACCCCCCTTGACATTTTTCGTGTTTTGTTCCCTCACAACCTGGAATTAACATGGATTGTTTGAGGATTTGCATCATTTAATTTACAGAACTAATTTATGCCCACAACTTTGAATATGTTGTTTTTTTTTTGTTTTGTTTTTTTTTTAATTGTGAAGCAAACAACAAATAGGAGAAAATAACAGAAAAAGTCAATGTGCATAACTATATTCACCCCTCTAAAGTCAATTTGTAGAGCCACCTTTTGCGGCTATCGCAGCTCCAAGTCGCTTTGGATAAGTCTCTATGACCTTACCACTGGGATTTTCGCCCATTCCTCCTTGCAAAACTGCTCCGCCTCCTTCAAGTTGGATGATTTGCGCTTGTGAACAGCAATCTAAGTCTGACCACAGATTTTCTATTGGATTGAGGTCTGGGCTTTGACTAGGCCATTTCAACACATTTACATGTTTCCCTTTACACCACTCAAGTGTTGCTTTAGCAGTGTGTTTGGGGTCATTGTCCTGCTGGAAGGTGAACCTCCGTCCTAGCCTCAAATCAAACACAGAGTGGTACAGGTTTTGCTCAAGCATATCCCCGTATTTAGCACCATCCATCTTTCCCTCAGCTCTGATCAGTTTCCCAGTCCTGACTGCTGAAAAACATCCCCACAGCATGATGCTGCCACCACCATGTTTCACTGTGGGGATGGTGTTCTTTGGGTGATGTGTTTGCGCCAGACATAGTGTTTTCTTTGATGGCCAAAAAGTTAAATTTTAGTCTCATCAGACCAGAGCACCTTCCTCCATACATTTTAGGAGTCTCCCACATGCCTTTCGCAAACTCAAAATGCACCATTGTGTTTTTTGCTGAAAGTAATGGCTTTCTTCTGGCCACTCTGCCATAAAGCCCTACTCTGTGGAGAGTACGGCTTATTGTCATCCTATGTACAGATACTCCAGTCTCTGCTGTGGAACTCTGCAGCTCCTCCAGGGTTACCTTAGTTCTCTGTGCTGCCTCTCTGATTAATGCCCTTCTTGCCCGGTCTGTGAGTTTTGGTGTGCCGGCGTCTCTTGGCAGGTTTGCTGTTGTGCCATGTTCTTTCCATTTGGTTATGATAGATTTGATGGTGCTCCTAGGGATCATCAAAGATTTGGATATTTTTTTTTATAACCTAACCCTGACTTGTACTTCTCAACAACATTGTCCCTTACTTGTTTGGAGAGTTCCTTGGTCTTCATGGCAGTGATTTGTTAGTGGTGCCCCTTGCTTAGGTGTTGCAGCCTCTGGGGCCTTTCAAAAAGGTGTGTATATGTAATGACAGATCATGTGACAATTAGATTGCACATAGGTGGACATCATTTCACTAATTATCTGACTTCTGAAGGTAATTGGTTGCACCAGAGCTTTTTATGGGCTTCAAAGGGGGTGAATACATACGCACATGCCAATTATCAGTTTTTTTATTTCTGAAAAATGGTTTTATGTATATATTTTTGCAATTTTACTTCACCAACTTAGACTATTTTGTTCTGATCCATCACATGCACAGAAAAGGCTTTTTAGCTTAATGAAAGTCTGGGTCAGCCTAACAGACAGGCAACTTGGGATTTTTAGAAGTTAGCACACACTTCTCCCAGGAAGGCGTATTCTAAAAAAAAAATTAAAAATAATAAAAAAAATAATTTTAGGTAGGTTTGGCATATATGGCAATCATTAATCCACTTCATTCCACATTCTGCATAATCAATACTTTTTTTTTTTTTTTTTTTTTCCTCTGTCAATTTCGTTCTATGGAAGCACTCCATTATTATTTTTTTTTCCCTATATATCTCTGGGTTTGTTTTGCTTGATTGCATCCCACACCATAGGCCTTGAAAAAGAATTAATGTCTTTGCTTTTAAACCTTTTTAAAAATTAAATGTATTGAGCGTGCCATAAGTAGTACTCAACTGGCAAATACCTATTGATCTTAGCATTTCTGTCTTATCTTGCTGTTTTGAGGTGAAGATTTATTAATGATGCATGTTGGGCTTTACACTTAGCATTTTGTGTATAAGTCTAGTTTAGCCTAATTGATGGTAAGCAAAGCTTTGCAGATCCTTAAAGTGATATTAAACCCTTTGTTTTATTAAGCAGCTGATTTAATCACTTACTAAGTATGCAGCTTTTTCATCTTTTAATCCTTGTCCATGTTCAGTTTATGCTGGTGCCATGACTTCTGCCCTAAGTTTCCTACTTCAGGGAGGCGTCTTCGGGGTGCAGTGTCTAGGGAGCCACCCATATATGCAGCGACTAGAGTTGTGGCTCCCTGCACTGTGCTCCTCAACAGAAACACACATCCCCATAGATTAGGATAGCAAGGCGCTTCCTTGCACTTCCTCCCCTTTACCCTTCTCCAAACTAGCAGACTGACTCAAGACTTAACTCTTTCCTGTAAATACAGGAAGTTCAAAGAAGCAGCGCTGAGGGCAGGATCCAGTAGCATTAAAAGTTGTGAGCTGCAAGTGCTGGGATAAAAGTATTAAATGGTTTACTGGGGAATGTTTAGTTTGTTTAGGCTCCACATGTTCAAACTAAAAAATGCTGAACATGTAAAACTACTTTAAGGACTCGTGCACAGGGGCTGTACAGTGAGCAGAGCCTGTGTAATTACTTTCTGGACTGGCAGCTACTGTGTACAGCTGCCCATAGAAGAGGCGGTTGATGGCGGGGGTTGCGTGAAGCATGAACATGCACAGACTCTCACCTTGGTACTGGTGTAATGGATGTAGTCTGCGCAGGGTTTTTTACTGTTCCAGAGCCGTGATCCATCATTATGGAAGCCAGACCCTGAAGAACCCTTCGAAGATTTGCCCACCAAAGCTCAAACTATTTTGCGACCAGCTTTGTGGATAGATAAGATAGGGTTACCCTGTATCTCTGACAGTTATGGTTAAAAACTTGAGATTGTTTGGAATGTATTTACTTCATAGTAAACTTTTCAAACTTGGCACTAAAACTCAACCACTAAGAGCTTTTTTTCAGGTAACTTCTTTATAAGGCACTCAGGGACTTCCTCCGCCCTTTCACCATAAGGACTTTGCTACAGGATGGTCTACACCTTCTTGTCTGTTTTTCTTCCGGACGCGATTACACTATGTTCCGCACCCTACTTTGTGAGTACCCCACAGGAGAATATTCTCACCCGTAGCTATGGAAAAAAACAAGGAAGCCATGACGAAACCTCAGGTGAACATTCACTCTGATGAAGACCTGCACAACATTCAACCTTAGAGCCCTTGCACACTGGCGCGGTTTGCAGGCGCTATTGCGCTAATAGCGCCTGCAAACCGCCCCGAAAGTGCCGCTGCTTTCATTCCAGTGTGCAAGCCCCGAGGGCTTGCACACTGGAGCGATGCGCTGGCAGGACGGTAAAAAAAGTCCTGCCAGCAGCATCTTCGGAGCGGTGAAGGAGCGGTGTGTATACCACTCCTTTACCGCTCCTGCCCATTGAAATCAATGGGACGGCGCGGCTATACCGCCGGCAAAGCGCCTCTGCAGAGGCGCTTTGCGGTGGTATTTAACCCTTTCTCGGCCGCTAGCGGGGGTAAAACCGCCCCGCTAGCGGCCGCATACCGACGGTAAAACGCCGCTAATAATGGCGTTTTACCGCCGACCCCCGCCCCAGTGTGCAAGGGCTCTTAGAGTGACAGTGTTTCCTTTACGCCAGAGCATGACCAGATTTTAACACCAATCTCAACATCTGATTCTAGCCTACCTGACAAAAGCATATCTTTCTGCAACCATGTCGCAATTTCTTGGACAACTAATGACTTTAATACAGCCATCACTGTCCAAGGTCCCAAACCACCAGGCTTCTTCTCCAGCTCCACTCCCTCTACTTGAGTTGGAGCACACTATGCCTGGCCTTGAAATGATGAACACTGAAGGGAATTATCAAGAAATGTGGATGCAGGAATCCCATTTCCTCCAATCTCCCCCGCACGAGACATTGTATTCAGACAATTGGCTACTGTCTAAAGGTACAAACTATTACTTACAAAGCCATCCACAACCTAGTCTCAAAATACCAACCTAATCGTTCTCCTCAAGACCCTCCGCTCTCTCGCTCCCTCATCTCCTCCTATGCTCTCCTCCAGGACTTTTCCAGAGCCTCTCCACCCCCCCTGCAACTTGTGCTTCCTTGGGACCTCTGCTTGATTCCATCTTCCCTACTGGAATCACCCTTTAAACCACCCTTTAAACCCCCAAGGGATATTCCTTTAGATGACCTGACCCATAAGGTAGCCTTTCAGGTCATCACATCTGTCAGATGTTTAAGTTGGCATCAGGATAGTCCCAAGATCAGCCTTGCTTCCTAAGTTGGTATCAGACTTCCATCTCAATGAAGAGCTAGTTCTTGCATCCCTGTGCCCTGCTCGAAAAGCAACCCAAAAAAATTGTTCTTCGTTGCCTGGGCGTAGTCAAAACCTTCAGCGTCTACCTCAAAGAAACAGCGTTTATCAAGAAGACTCCCTGAGCCCACGTTCACACTGGGCCGATTTGACGTGTCAAATCGCATGCCTAATTGGCGTCTATTGCCGGCAATGATTCATCTGAATCGGTGCGGCGCCGTCTTTGCTGTGCCGCACGATTCCCAAAAGTAGTTCCTGTACTACTTTTGGGGACTTCGGGGCCATTTGAATAGACTTTCAAATCGCCCCGAAGTCGGACTGCATTGCTGGTTTGAAATAGTTCGAGTTCAGCTGAACTCGCACAATTTCAAATCTGCAGCAGTGTGAACCTGGGCTAATTGTTCAGCCCTCTGGACCTTGCAAGGGACACCCTTTTTCCAAGTCAACCATTGCTGTCTGGACCAGGCAGCTGATCGCCACCCAAAAATGGAACTTCCGCTTTAAGTGCTGTGACTCCCTGACGTGCCACATTTGGAATGCACAGTGGTGTAGTGGATAGCACTTTCGCCTATCAATAAGAAGGGTAGCTGGTTCAAATCCCAACCACGACACTACCTGCCTGGAGTTTGCATGTTCTCCCTGTGCCTGCGTGGGTTTCCTCCGGGTACTCCGGTTTCCTCCCACATTCCAAAGACATGCTGGTAATTTAATTGGATCCTGTCTAAATTGTCCCTAGTATGTATGAATGTGAGTTAGGGACCTTAGATTGTAATAAGCTCCTTGAGGGTAGGGACTGATGTGAATGTATAATGTATATGTAAAGAGCTGCGTAAATTGATGGCGCTATATAAGTACCTGAAATAATTTTTTTTTAAAAAGGCCTTCTTTTTGCAGGGGGGGGGGGGGGGGGGGTGTTACCCAGTTTTTACAGGCAGTCAGTTGGTTCCCTCTTCCTCCCCTGGCGCCACAGCGCCGGTAGAAAGTTCACCTCTCCCCCTACCTCCCTGCAATTGTACCATGAGTTTGCCCGGCAATTCACAGCGTGTGGCTGTGAAGCCACAGCCGAGTGCCCACAGTTAGAATGTCAGTGCAACGGAGAGGAGGGGGGAGAGGAGCGAGGCTTCATGTGCCCGCATCGCTGGACCGTGGGACAGGTGAGTGTCTGATTTTTAAGTCAGCAGCTACATTTTTTGTAGCTGCTGATTTTTCAATGGGTGGAACTCCGCTTTAAATCTTACTCCTTTAAAAAAAAAAAAAAAAAAAAAAAAAAACTATACTCTCACTTTTATACATCCACTTAAGTAGATCGGTGGGAGTTTCCTGGGCATTCCTGCAGCAGGCCTCTAGCCTAGTTCTGAAAGGCTGCCACCAGGACTTCTGTACAAAGTTCTACTTGATGGACGTTCAATCTTCTGCATGTACAGCCTTCAATGGCAAGCCTCTTGCAGCGGCACGCTAAGGCAGATCTGTTCGTGTTTTTTTTATTTTTATGCCTGTTGGCACATTTCAATTTGCCTAGTTACCCACCCTTCTCACCAATTGCCTGGAGATTGTCCTAGGTGTATGAATACTCTGCCTGTGTCTTGTACAGTATGATTAAGAAGAACTTTGACCTGTAAATTCCATATCTTGGAGTGCAGTACAGGACACAATCCACCATCCGTTCTATTCCTTGGTTATTCTGCTTTGCTTGCTGCAGGACTCACGGTTTTAGGGGAGGTGCCCAGGGGGCACGTACTCAAAAGCTTTTCCAGTGTCTAATCACCTGAATGTGGGAGCCTGTAACACAGGTTCTATGAATACTTAGCCTGTGTCCTGTAGTGTACTCCAAGTTATGGAATTTACAGACAAGTTAAATTCCTTGTTGCGATACACAACATCTAATGTGTGTATTCTGGCAAAGCCTCGTCCTTTCCTTGCTCCCCTGTTTTTTGGGAAACTGTAAAGTATTAGATTCACATTTGTAAATTAGCACAAGGTTTTACTTGAATGAATAAATGCTGATCATTTTAATCACCCCTGCCAGTGTTAAGTGGTTTGTCTCATCCATGTAAACCAGTGGTTGTCAATTTATGTCCTAAAAGGGGGGCTAACATCCCCAAAGGGCTGCGCATAATGTTCAATATATCCAATGCTTGAGAGAATTGTCAGAAACTGCAGCCCTAATAGAGGAAATGATGGTCAGCAAATGTAGACTTTTTACATTTTTGCGTGTTGATTTGGGGGCGAGCGGATGGGCAGATCAGTGGTGTTTGATCGCTCAGTTCTCAGTGTTTGAGCTGGTGTGGGACAGATGCAACATCGAATTTATACTGCATCCACCTAGGCAAGTATAATTTTTTAGCAGATTTTTTTTTTTGCACTCTTAGACTGCTTTCACACTGAAAGTGCCAGCCATTAGCGCTAAAGTGCTGTTTAAGCGGTGCTTTTGCACCACTTTTCGGCCGCTAGCAGGGGGCTTTTAACCCCGAAAAAGGGGTAAGAACTCCAGTTTTGCGGCACTTTCTAATCGCTGCCCATTCATTCCAATGGACAGGGCTTTTGTGAGCGCTAAATACAGCGCTCCCAACCCGCCCCAAAGATGCTGCTTGCAGGACTTTTCGGGAACGTCCCGCAAGCGCACCACCCCAGTGTGGAAAGTCATACTGGAATGAATACAAGGCGGATTTCAGGCGCTTAGCAGAGCCTATTTCCAGCACTAAAGCATCTGAAAACCGCCCCAGTGTGAAAGGGGTCTTAAGGACTGTATTAAAATAAAGATGCAGCTACACATGAATTTTGTTTTTACCTCACTTATTGTAGTATTTTATCTGTAAGAGAGTCTTCAAATGCACCTCCCATTAGGTTCTTATTTACTCAACTATTCTGAAAATAGGCAATGCTAATGTAACTTTTCCGGGAATATTATTTCATACAAGAAGAATCAGAGTATTGTAGTTGCTATTTAATTGAAAACACTTAACTAATTGTCTATGAAGAAGATCAATTAGAGTGTACTTTCACTGTTTTTCTTCTGTTTCTATGTATAATTTATGTCAACAGTGAGAAATGTCATTCGATTTTACTACAGGCGGTGATTGAAACTTGGTAATTTAGCCTTTTCCCCACCCAGTACATTAAATCAAGCAGCCCCAGTGGGTCTTTGCAGTCAAATGCTTCTAGCATCCTACCTGCTAATCGACCTCACTTCCTGGCTTCAGTCTGCCTAGTTATCAGCTAACAAAAGAAGAGCAGCTTTTGATCCCTGCAGACCTCAGAAGCAAGAAAATCATGGGAAGCAGATGCAGTGTGAATTGCCGTTTTCTCCCTTTTCTGTTTACTGCAGCAATGAGCAATACCTTTTAGACATGTAACAGGTATAGTGTTCTGCATGACTAGACTCCAAGGGGAAACAATGAGCACAGCAAGGGACCAGGATTTTTGCTTTCTGATTTGGATGTGATGCTGCTGTAATTCTATCTGCAGTTCTTGCTGATCCTTCACCACTCGGCAGCTGGTAGAAGAGTAAGACTGCCTGGCAACCACCTGCAGAGCTGCAGAGATGAATTACATTTTCGGAAACAACACACTCTTGTACTCCCGCTCCAATCGAGGTGGCAATACTAGCTCCAGTCATAGCTCTGTAGGCCCAAAACTGAAGCCATGGGCAAAGAAGGGCTCTACAGACGAGCTTAGAGCTGAGCCAGAACCTTCTCGATGGCAGCAAATAGTGGCTTTTTTTACTCGCAGACACAGCTTTATTGACTGCATCTCAGTAGCTGCCAGCTCCGCCCAGGTAACTTGCCACTTGTTGGAATGATTTGTTTAAATACTGAATGTTTGGGAAATGTCTGTTTCTTTAAATATGCTGGTTTGGGCTGGAACCATCTGAACCTGCAAAAGAAAATCAAATATTAATACTGGAATGCGTTTTGTCTGGTTTGTTTTGTCTGCTGTGCATGCACCTGTTTGTTCAGCATTTGTGTTCAGGATTTGATCTAATTGTTGATTTTATTATTATTATTATTATTATACGAGATTTATATAGCGCCAACAGTTTACTCAGCGCTTTACAATGTATAAGGGGGACAACACAATTACAGTACAATACAAAAGGTACAGGAGGGAATCTGTTTCAGCAGAATGTATTAGTAAGATAAAGCCTTGCAATGCTCTCTTGGTTTTTGTCCACCATGCGATCATCCTTTTAAAAATGAAAATGGTTTAATGTTTAGCATTGATTAAAAGCTCATAGCTATTGTGCTTGTAAAAAGTTTAAAATATTTTGGTCATGGGTTCGCTTGTTGCCAAACCTCAGTGTGTCTCAATTGTTTCAAGTGGGTTGCACAGTTATGTGTTTAGGCACCTTGGCAGTATGTGGTAAAGCCTCATTTTGTTTATTATATGCGCTGTCCTTTTTATTTGTAACTATTGCTTGTGCATGTTCAGCTATTTGGAACTATAGTGTGTTCACAGTATGAGGGCAGATCTAATTTCAAGTTAGTATATTGATCACAAACAAGGACCAGTTTTTAAGTGTAGGATTTATTGATTAAATTGCCATTAGTGGAATTATTAAAAATGTGTTTTTGTGCTTACATTTTAATATATAGGCACAAATGTTCTAAAAATGCATTGTAAATGTATTTCCAAACATCTGACAAAAGGCAACATAGTATTTATTATATAACCAAATTAAATACACTGTTGATGCTCATAGTTAATCACCATTGTGACAGAATATTGTTTTTTGTGGATGTACAGCTTTGTATTATTGCTTTATAAAGACTTAACCTTGAAAAGCGTTCATGCACTATGCTTTGGCTACTTAGAGTAACTTCCAATAAGTAACTTTCGCAGGCACAGTAGGTAGAGTCCTAGTGATTATTCTATAAATATAATTTAATGCCGTATTTATACATACTTCTGAAATTTCTCACCTAGTCAGTGGGACCCAAACACACTATTCACATAGAAATATTTAACCTGTTTACCTGCCTTAATAATCATACTTCTGTTTTGTCACTTTTGATTTTATATAGTTGTATTTTCTTGCATACCTAGAAGGGTTACGCCACTTTTCACTATTGCAGTTTACAGGTTCTAGTATCAACTGTCTGCTAATGAAAGCGCATCATTGCTAAGGGCCTTACTTTGCTTTCCTCCTTCTGTAAGCTGCTTTAACACCTCCTCCAGCTTCCAGTCAAGTTAGGTTGATTTGTGCAAGGCAATTGAATATTTGCTTACCATGCAAAGCTTCCTCCTGTCTGATTTCTGATGCGCAGAGAATTGTGGAATTATCCATATAAATATTTAAGTCTGTTCTACCAGCATCCATCCACCATTGAATCAATTTTTAAATAAAGATGCGTGTGTTCTTATGCTTGCATGTTTTTTGTGGTCCCCCCCTCCTCTGTTTAACGGGAAAGTGGAGTGAAAAGACTTCATTTTTTTTAGGTATTTGGAATTATTTTGGTTAGTACAATATTTTTATTTCGATTTGTACGACTTGTATGTTGTTCTATGGTTTGTTAGGTTAAATGGTATTACCATATAAACAAAGAAGCTTCGGAAGCTGACATTAGAGACGTGTGCCTTAATATTAATATAGAAAAGGGAAATGAAGTTGTAATACATTTTTAATGCTCTCCAAGCGTTCCAGATAGTCAGTTTAAAGGAGAAAATAATACTCTATTGTAATTGGACCAGCAGATTTCCGTGAATGAAAGGCCTTTGAACACATTGCAACTTTGTGCCAGTTTCAGTTACATTTATTTATTGATGGGAAGTAATGACAGTGGTTTTGTATTTATATTGTTCTGGTGCAACCAAATGGCCCTGCTAAAAGAGCACAGTGATGGCAATTGATGTAAAGACTGCCGATATGTAAACCTGTATTAATAATTCCCTCATAACCTTGGAAAAACTTTAAAGTACGCCTTTCAGTAATTTTAAGGCTGTGTGAATGCATTATTGAAACCTAACACTATCCCGTAACTGTATTTTAAAATGGTACCCTTTTTTTTCAGTAACAAAGTCGGGATTTACAGAATTGTTTTATTGCTGATCCAGCATCTGTCTAGGAAATAGATGCTGACCTGTTTTGTCGCTTGAAATTCCAGTTGCTGGAGTCTTCAACTCTGATATTCTCTGCCACAGTTTATCACTGCTACTCCTGGCATTCTACATAATATAACCTAAATAAAAAAAAAATGAAAGAGTGAGACCCCCCTTGCTAATTTCTACAGCTTGTGGGTGGAGTTGAGAACACATTAGATGGGATTGCGCTTCTGAGGTTCCAAGGAGACAGAAAACTGGACTAATTGATTTGAATAATGTATTTCTAACACATCTGTGTCCAAAAAATATTGTTCAGGTGGCTCAAAACATCTAGTGCGCAAATGTGTTCATACTGCTGATCTTGGACAGTGAACTTAAAGTAATTTTTTTAATGCTCTTGCATTGGAGTTTTCCTCATAATGCCTACATTATAGCATGAATGATGATCAAATGCTGATGGGTTTATAATAAAGCTTGAACCCTGTGACTGGTCCCTTGGGCAAGATCCGGCTTTGGCGCTACTAGGAAGTATAGAGGACGTTGTAGCCACTAGACCTCTAAAATTGTTTCTCTTCTACGCTTTGTATTATGCTAGAAGGAAAATCCTCTTCAGATGGAAGCAACATTCCCCACCAACGATTAATATCTGGATAGCTGCTGTGAATGCTGTCTTGCCATTATATAGATTGACTTATGAGAGGAGGAATTGTCCAAAAAAATTCAAAAAGGTCTGGTCGCTATGGATTGATGCATGTGGTTCGACGTCTCAGGGACTTAGACTGCCTATATATTGCTCCTTTGTATGCGCCCTTCTTTTTTCCCCATTCCCTCCCGCCTCTCCTCCTTTCCCCCTTTATTTTTCTGCCCAGTGTAAAGGGTCTTGTCACAGATGTTGCCAAGGAATGATGAATCTCTGTTCATGCATACCCCAGTCAAATGGATTTTTTTTTTGCCAATTTTTGCTTCATCCTGATGCACATTAAATTTTTTGTGATTGAAAACCCACATCTTCAGGACAGAAGAATGGAAGCTGCCACTGCTTTGCTGTCAACAAAGTTCGTTAGGTGTCCTGTCATAGTATGCATTTGGCTGAACCTATTTAATAATATGCTATGCACTGAAGGAAGTAATTACAGCTTTGGAATGTGCATCTTCAAAAACAAGTCGACAGTAGTGGCTCCCATATTTTTAGTCTAAAGGTTTCTTTTCAGTTACCATATATACTCGAGTATAAGTCGTTCTGAGTATAAATCGAGGCCCTAATTTACCACAAAAAAATGGGAAAAACGTATTGACCCGAGTATAAGACGAGGGTGAGAAATGCACAGCTACTGTAAGTGGAAAAGAGGGTCAACAATGCCCATTTGCAGCCTAACTGTGCCCATTTGCATGCCTCACTGTGCCCATTTGCAGCCATAGGTCCCCTGAACTTCAAACTCCCTAGTTAGGGGTTCCTAGATGGCCCCTAGCTGCAGCCAAAATTTTGGGTCTCTGAACCCAAAGTGTCCCGAAATGACATTGCTGCAGATGGACACAGTTGACCAACTTTGGGGCCCCGTATCTCGAAGCCACTTGGTGGTAGGAACCCCAAATTTGGTGTGCAAACCCAGCGGAACTAGCATCATACAATATCCAAAGCTGGGATTTCTAGCACTAAGTGGGCCTGAGATACAGGGCCCCAAAAATTGGTTCAGAAAATGTCAAGCACTTTTCTGCAGCAGAGAATGACATTTTCTGAACCTATTTTGGGGCCCCGTATCTCGGGGCCACTTGGTGCTAGGAACCCCAGCTTTGGATATGTTATGGTACCAGGTTCACTGGGTTTGCACACCAAATTTGGGGTTCCTAGAACTAAGTGGCCCTGAAATATGGGGCACTTTCAGCACAAAAAAATGTGCTGAAAAACTCGACTTATACTCGAGTATATACGGTAATAAAGTTTATCTTCTAACACTTTAAAAAAGACACTGTCACAGTACCTGTATGTATACCAGCCAACATTCTGCCCATGTGTATGTCGGACTTGCATGCTGGAAAACCAGCAGCTGATCGAAGTGTTGGGGGGGCGTCCCCCTGTCAGAACACAACAGCTCAGCAGGGGAAGATCGCTGGACTAACCTCACATAGCAAGTACAGCGATTCCTGACCAGAGTAGTGTGTACCCAGCTTTAGCTTTTTAAAGTAGGTAACCTGTGTTATAAAATGACCTGTTCTTTGTTCTGCAGAAGGAGCCTACTGTATGTTGCTGATTACAGCTTGGCTGAAGTTTGTTGTAGGCAGGAACAATGCCTACATTTCTCACTGCATTCTAATGTTTTTGGCAGCCTTTAAAAGCAACTCTGAGCACCTTTCCTGATGACCTTAGTGTAACTTCACCTTTGTTGCAAAAAAAACAACAAAAAAACATTCTCCTTTGGGTGATCTATGTACAGCGCCTCGCAAAAGTATCCCCCCCCCCCCCCCCCCCCGGCATTTTTCATATTTTTTTGCCTCACAACCTGGAATTAACATGGATTGTTTGAGGATTTGCATCATTTAATTTACAGGACATACCCACAACTTTGAATATTGTTTTTTTTTTTAATGTGAAGCAAACAACAAATAAGACAAAATAACAAAAAGTCAATGTGCATAACTATTCACCCCTCTAAAGTCAATACTTTGTAGAGCCACCTTTTGCAGCTATCCCAGCTCCAAGTCGCTTTGGATAAGTCTCTATGAGCTTGCCACATCTTACCACTGGGATTTTTGCCCATTCCTCCTTGCAAAACTGCTCCAGCTCCTTAAAGTTGGATGGTTTGCGCTTGTGAAAATCAATCTTTTAGTCTGACCTCAGATTTTTTATTGGATTGAGGTCTGGGCTTTGACTAGGCCATTCCAACACATTTACCTTATATGCTTGAGTATAAGTCGACCCGAATATAAGCCGAGGCACTTAATTTTACCACAAAAAAATGGAAAAACATATTGACTCGAGTATAAGCCGAGGGTGGGAAAATGCAGCAGCTACCGGTAAACAATGCCCGTCTGCAGTCTCACTGTGCCCAGTTGCAGTCTCTGTGCCCAGTTGCAGCCGTACCTTTTATTACTAAAACAGCGTGTCTCCCGCTGTGTAATGCATTCTGTTCAGCCGTCCATTGAAACAAAGCCCGCCCCGCCGCCTCCTCGTCTCTCCGCATTACACAGCGTGTGTCTCCCACTGTAATGCATTCTGTTCAGCCGTCCATTGAAACAAAGCCCGCTCCGCATCTCTGATAGGCTGAACACTGATACAGTTTCCCAACATCATATCAGTGTTCCTCTATCACAGACGGACGAGGAGGAGGCGGGGCGGGCTTTGTTTCAATGGACGGCTGAATAGAATGGATTACACAGCGGGAGACGCACGCTGTTTTAGTAATAAAAATTACGTCTCACTCGAGTATAAGCCGAGGGGGTTTTTCAGCCTAAAAAAATGGGCTGAAAACTCGGCTTATACTCGAGTATATACGGTACATGTTTCCCCATAAACCACTCAAGTGTTGCTTTAGCAGTGTGTTTGGGGTCATTGTCCTGCTGGAAGGTGAACCTCCGTCCTAGCCTCAAATCACACACAGAATGGTACAGATTTTGCTCAAGAATATCCCTGTGTTTAGCACCATCCATCTTTCCCTCAACTCTGATCAGTTTCCCAGTCCCGACTGCTGAAAAACATCCCAAAGCATGATGCTGCCACCACCATGTTTCACTGTGGGGATGGTGGTCTTTGGGTGATGTGTTGGATTTGCGCCAGACATAGCGTTTTCTTTGGCCAAAAAGTTCAATTTTAGTCTCAGACCAGAGCACCTTCCTCCATACATTTTGGGAGTCTCCCACATGTCTTTTTCGCAAACTCAAAATGTGCTATTTTGTTTTTTTACTGAAAGTAATGGCTTTCTTCTGGCCACTCTGCTATAAAGCTATATGGAGCGTACGGCTTATTGCCGTCCTATGTACAGATACTCCAGTCTCTGCTGTGGAACTCTGCAGCTCCTCCAGGGTTACCTTAGGTCTCTGTGCTGCCTCTCTGATTAATACCCTCCTTGCCCTGTCCATGAGTTTTGGTGTACGGCCGTCTCTTGGCAGGTTTGCTGTTGTGCCGTGTTCTTTCCATTTGGTTATAATAGATTGATAGGGATCATCAAACATTTGGTTATTTTTTTATAACCTAACCCTGACTTGTACTTCTTAACAACATTGTCCCTTGTCTGGAGAGTTCCTTGGTCTTCATGGCAGTGTTTTGTTAGTGGTGCCCCTTGCTTAGGTGTTGCAGCCTCTGGGGCCTTTCCAAGAGGTGTGTATATGTAATGACAGATCATGTGACACTTAGATTGCACACAGGTGGACATCATGTCATTAATTATGTGACTTCTGAAGGTAATTGGTTGCACCAGAGCTTTTTATGGGCTTCATAAGAAAAGGGGGTGAAAAACATACGCACATGCCAATTATCAGTTTATTTCTGAAAAATATTTTTATGTATATATATTCTAATTTTACTTCACCAACTTGGACTATTGTGTTCTGATCCATCACATATACATCACATCACATCACATATACAGTTGTATGCAAAAGTTTAGGAACCCCTGACAATTTTCATGATTGTCATTTATAAATATTTGGGTGTTTGGATCAGCAATTTCATTTTGATCTATCAGATAACTGAAGGACACAGTAATATTTCAGTAGTGAAATGAGGTTTATTGGATTAACAGAAAATGCCCAATATGCATCAAAACGGAATTAGGCAGGTGCATAAATTTGGGCACCCCAACAGAAAAATCACATCAATATTTAGTAGAGCCTCCTTTAGCAGAAATAACAGCCTCTAGACGCTTCCTATAGCCTGTAATGAGTGTCTGGATTCTGGATGAATGTATTTTGGACCATTCCTCCTTACAAAATATCTCCAGTTTCGTTTACGTTTGGTGGTTGCCGAGCATGGACAGCCCGCTTCAAATCACCCCACAGATGTTCAATGATATTCAGGTCTGGGGACTGGGATGGCCATTCCAGAACATTGTACTTGTTCCTCTGCATAAATGCCCGAGTAGATTTTGAGCAGAGTTTTGGGTCGTTGTCTTGTTGAAATATCCAGCCCCGACGTAACTTCAACTTTGTGACCAATTCCTCAACATATTTCTCAATAATCTGCTGATATTGAGTGGAATCCATGCGACCCTCAACATCAACCAGATTCCCAGTACCGGCACTGGCCCCACAGCATGATGGAACCTCCACCAAATTTTACTGTGGGTAGCAAGTGTTTTTCTTGGAATGCTGTGTTCTTTTGTCGCCATGCATAATGCCCCTTGTTATGATCAAATAACTCAATCTTTGTTTCATCAGTCCACAGCACCTTATTCCAAAATGAAGCTGGCTTGTCCAAATGTGCATTTGCATACCTCAAGTGACTCCGTTTGTGGCGTGTGTGCAGAAAAGGCTTCTTTCGCATCACTCTCCCATACAGATTCTCCCTGTGCAAAGTGCGCTGAATTGTTGAAGGATGCACAGTGACACCATCTGCAGCAAGTTAATGTTGTAGGTCTTTGGAGGTGGTGCATGGGCTGTTTTTGACCGTTCTCACCATCCTTCGCCTTTGCCTCTCCAATATTTTATGTGGCCTGCCACTTCTGGCCTTAACAAGAACTGTGCCTGTGGTCTTCTATTCACTATGTTCCTCACAGTGGACACTGACCGCTTTTATCTCTGCGATAACTTTTTGTAGCCTTCCCCTAAACCATAATGTAGAACAATCTTTTTTTTAGGTCATTTGAGAGTTGTTTTGAGGCCCCCATGTTGCCACTCTTCAGAGGAGAGTCAAAGAACAACAACTTGCAATTGGCCACCTTAAATACCTTTTCTCATGATTGGACGCACCTGTCTATGAAGTTCACGGCTTAATGAGCTCACCAAACCAATTGTGTGTTCCAATTAATCAGTGCTAAGTAGTTACAGGTATTCACATCAACAAAATGACAAGGATGCCCAAATTTATGCACCTGTCTAATTTTGTTTGGATGCATATTGCGCATTTTCTGTTAATCCAATAAACCTCATTTCACTACTGAAATATTACTGTGTCCTTCAGTTATTTGATAGATCAAAATGAAATTGCTGATCAAAACACCCAAATATTTATTAATGACAATCATGGAATCTGTCAGGGGTTCCTAAACTTTTGCATACAACTGTAATTCAGATTTAAAAAACATTGAACTAAAGGCTGTAATGTAACAAAATAGGTAAAAAGCCAAGGGGGTAAATACTTTTGCAAGGCACTGTACATTGCAGGGATGTTAAACTTTTTTTTCTGCAGATTCCTACCTTTTTATTACTCTGAAGAAATAGCTGTTTGTGTAGATGGGCAGAGTGAATCTCTATGGGAGTGGTTTTATAATTGTCAACCAGCTACTGCACCTGCATGACTCTAATGAGGAAAGTGGTAGGGCCTGCATTCTTATTTCCCTTTGGGAATATGGCACCAAAATGTTTTTGTTGCAGGAAATTACATTTCTGGGATGTGTACTATACACCATCTGTGTACAGAGTGCCAACTAGTTTGCCATATAGCATTGCATTTTACAGAAAATTATGGTACTGCAGATTGAACAGGAAGGATTTTTTAATAATTACAATATGGCTTATGACACAAAAGCAATTGTACATGCATTGTATTTTTTTTATTTTGATATTTTTTCCCCATGAAAGATGGGTTACCCTTTAAAGGATTATTGAGCTTGAGTCTGGGAGAGCTGAATAAAAATGTAAACGGAAGTGCTTGTTTTTTTGTTATGTTTCAGCAAGCTTCAACAATGCTTAAAGTGATAAACTCCCTATTTTTACCTACAGGTAGGCTTATAATAAAACTTGTAGTTAAAATGAACATCTCCTAAATGAGCACCATTTCGGAGATATTCTTGCGAGTAGCAGTTGGTGACGTCACCAGCGCATGCACTCTGAAGCAAGGGCATACCCGTGCTGTTCCTTCAGAGCTGTGTGCCACGGCTGAGACATCAGATGGCCTGTAATCTGCAAACCCAGAAGGAAGATCGGGTAAAGATGCCAGCCTCCGAAGCGGTGACAGCGCACTGCTGGAGGGCTTTGTTTCAATGCAAGTCTTTCATAATATGCTAGTATGCGTACATACTAGCACATTTTGATATTTCCTTGCAGGGGGAACCCCCCCCCCCCCTTCTTTTTTTTTTTTTTTCTCCCCATAGAGTTTACCACCACTTTAAAGTTGGGTTAGAGCTACAGCCAGTACTTTTTTAAGCTTTAGTAGGGGAAGGAAAGCTGAGTCCTGGTGGTTGAGAAACCAGATCCTAGGATAATTTGGCCATGTTCTCTTCATCCCATTTCTTTTTTTCTACATTTTATCAACTTTTTAATTTTTTGTTGTTGCTTCAAGCAAGTTTTCTTCAAGGGCAGCAATATTTAATAAATCAACTGCCATTACAAATATTTTATTAGGTCAGATAGACAAATGTCCACAATTTCAAATATGAAAATACAAGCGAAGGCCTGGTACTGTAGGAAATAACACTCAGCTGTTTACAAATTCATGGTTATTCTATATACTAATTTGCTTTTATTGGTGACTTTTTAGATTTGTTTGACTTTGTATTTTTGTTGTGATTTTTTTTTTTTGTCTTCATTTCAGTGTAATTGTAATTTTAATAATTTCCCTGCTGGGATTAATCAAGTAATCTGAAACCCTCAGAACCAGATGGTTCATAGAACCTTTGGTATTTTAGGTGGCTGGAACATCTCTTCCCAGCAGGTGAATTAAAATCCCAGAGGTGCTTGTCCACATGCTTGATAATTGTGATCCAAGCTGCATCCCAAATTATCCATGAGAGTTCTACGCTTAATGGTAGCCTCTTTTTTGAAGGAGTACCATTTGCCCAATTACACCGATGCCTACTCTCCACCAAAATATTTTGTTTACCTGTAACAAGCAGGCCGCTTCTTCTGATTTGCCAATGCTCCTGTCCAGCCAAGTAAGCAGCTCACTATCTTTGTGGATCACCACCCAGCCCCAACAGTGCAGAGAAGTCCTTTCTTCCTTATTACTGGAAAGTCATCACAACAGGCTCAAGTCTCTCAGTCTGAGGTGGAGTGTTCCAATCCCTAACAGTCCAAGGAACATGGTCATTGAGGAAGCCAAGCTTCCCATCAACCTCTTGGAGCTCAGAGAAGTCAGGTTGGCCTTCCAGGATAGTACCTCCTTTCTGAAGGGGCACCCAATCAGGGTTCAGTCAGACAGTGCTGTTGTGGATGCCTACATCAACCATTAAGGGGGCACCAGTAGCCTGGCTGCCTTGAAGGAATTGAACCAGATCATTTCTTGGCCAGAAATCCATTAACCAGCGATCTGTGGTCCCCATCCCATCAGTGGACAACTGCAAAGCGGATTATCTTGACCATCGCCTGGAATAAGGGATATGGGCCCTCATTCAGATATCTTCAATGTGATATGCCAAAAATGGGTGAATCCGGATGTGGGTGAATCCGGATGTGGACACCTTAGCTAAACTACCTCGGTTTGTTGACAGAACCATGGGTCCTTTAGATTTACCCTCAGATGCCTTGATAAATCCCCTGTTGTCCGTTCAGGCTAATTTTCACCTTCCCTCCAATGTGAATCTTACCTAGTCTGCTCAAGAAAATAGATCAAGGGAAGAAAACAGTGATTCTAAATGCAATCAGCTGACCGAGAAGAACCTGGTACACAGACTTACTCAGACTCCTAGCAGATGATCTCCCCAGAAGTCCAGATCTGATATCCCAAGACCCTTTTATTCCATCATGCTTTTCAGTCCCTGGCTTTAATAGCATGACTTTTGAAATCCAGGTGTTAAGGATAGAAGGGTTTCTGAGTATGATTCCTACCTGGCTTAAAAGCAAGAGTGTCTCTCCCAGGAAGGTATTATCGCACCTGGAATACTTTATTTATTTTTATTTATTTATTTATTTTTTACTTGGTATGAACACAGGCACTTCAGTCAGTGATTGCTCTGTACCTTGCTTTCTGGCCCTCCTTACTTCCCTACAATCAGGCCAGGTGCTCTCCTTTTAGTGAAAACCTCTCTTTATGGTGTATGTTGTATTAAGTCCCCCTGTGTGTCACCATGTGCTTTCCTAGGTTCTCAACTGGGTTCTCTGCCCTGAAGAAACTACCCTTTGAACTTATCAGATATCCACTTAGAGGACCTCTCATGCAAAGTAGTTTTTTGGTTACTGGAAGACCTTTCCTGTAAAGAGCCTTTGCCCCATACTTTACAAGGTTGTCTTATGCCCAAGACCTTCCTTTATTCCAAACGTGGGCTCTGCACTCCACCTCAATGAGGATATTGTCCCATAATCCTTAAGCACTGTTCCTAGGCATCCAAAGGAAATCTCTACATTGCCTTGATGTACTCAGAGCTATTAGAGTATACTCAAAGCTACTGCTCCAATCTGACGGACCGATACACTTTGTCCTGTACTCTGGGTCTCGCAAGAGACACTTCAAAGTCAACCATTCCATGATGGATACAAAATCTGATTGAAAGAGCTTACATCCTCAGAGGACTCCTGTGTGTTTGTGCCCATTCTACCAGAATGGTGGGCGTTTTCATGGGCATTTTTGGTACCAAGCCTCTGTAGCCCAGTTATGTTAAAGGTACCACTGGGTCTTCTATTTGTGCGTTTTACCAAGTGGATGTCCAGTCTAATGCTGATGCAGCTTTTGGTCACAGGGTTCTTGCAGTGGCTGTCTAAGGTTTGGTCTTTTGACACGTGTGTGGGCATGTTGGTACAGTTCTGTTTGTCTCATTGTTGCCCACACTTAGTATCAATTGCTTGGGGATGCCCCACGATGTATGAATATTCTACCGGTGTCCGGGATTGTACAATTAAGTTGCAAGGATTTTAGGCTTAACTAAATTCCATATCTTGGAGTACAGGATACAGGCTACCCTCCCTTCCATTTCTTGGTTTACTCTCCATTGCTTGCCTTCCAAACTGAGGACTGATAGAAGGGGGGTAGGGTTATAGGAGAGGTGCCTGTGGGGCTTGTTCTCTAAAGCTTTGCCACTGTCCAGTCACCTGAAGGTACATACAGTGAGGGGGGGGGGGTGTATTTGATCCCCTGCTGTTTTTTTTTTTTGTTGTTTTTTTTTAAGTTTGTCCACTGACAAAGTAATGATCAGTCTAAAATTTCAATTGTAGGTTTATTTTAACAGTGAGACAGCAGAACAAAACAATCCAGAAAAACGCATTTCAAAAAAGTTATAAATTGATTTGCATTTTAATGAGTGAAATAAGTATTTGATACCCTATCAATCAGCAAGATTTCTGGCTCCCAGGTATCTTCTATACAGGTAACTAGCTCAGATTAGGAGCACTCTCTTAAAGGGAGCGCTCCTAATCTCAGCTTATCTGTATAAAAGACACCTGTCCACAGAAGCAATCAATCAGATTCCAATCTCTCCACCATGGCCAAGACCAAAGAGCTGTCCAAGGATGTCAGGGACAAGATTGTAGATCTACACAAGGCTGGAATGGACTACAAGATCATTGCCAAGCAGCTTGGTGAGAGGGTGACAACAGTTGGTGCAATTATTCGCAAATGGAAGAAACTCAAAATAACTGTCGATCTCTCTCTGTCTGGGGCTCCGTGCAAGATCTCAGCTCGTGGAGTTTGTGATCATGAGAACAGTAAGGAATCAGCCCAGAACTACACGGGAGAATCTTGTCGATCTCAAGGCAGCTGGAACCATAGTCACTAAGAAAACAACTGGTAACACACGACGCCATGAAGGACGGAAATCCTGCAAGGTCCCCGTCTTCAAACCCGGTGGCCAACTACAAGAAACGTCTGACCAACAAGGGTTTTGCCACCAAGTACCAAGTCATGTTAAAAGGCAAATCAATTTATAACTTTTTTAAATGCATTTTTCTGGATTTGTGATGTTTGCTTCGCTGTTTAAATTTACCATTAAAATTATAGACTGATCATTTCTGTCGGTGGGTAAATGTACGAAATCAGCAGGGGATCAAATACTTTTTTCCCCTCACAATACCTATAACCAAGGTGTAACTCTGCCTGTGTTCTGTACTGTACTCCAAAATATGAAATTTTAGAGGTAAGTCAAAATGTCTTCTGCATAGAATGAGGGAGGCTTATAATCCCTCTGAGTTTTATTAATTCTTTGTGATTTTCCTTTGCGTCCTGCCTCATAGCCACAAGAGTGTGTGAGGAAATCCCTCCAAAGTGAGGGAAATCCTTTATCACCAGAACAAGTTTCCCATTTAGTTTGTTTAGAAGAGAATTGCACTTGCAAATAAAATGGGTCTGCCAAGGTGGCTAAATCTTTATAGATTCCCATAGGGCTATCTATTAATCATCTTTTAGATTAAGTTGGTGTTGTCCCATAGAAGTGTAAGGACCCACTGTGAAAGCATGGCCATTCGCAGTAGTTTTGCCCCTAGGATGTGGGAGAGCCTATGACTGTAATGTGCATGCAGGTTATACAAGAATGGAAACCCCCCCCCTATTTATAACTGGCTTTTGAAGTAAGCTGCACCTTGAAGGACATTACAGAAGTTATACATGCAGGGTGGGTTTACAGCTGGATACTTTAGATGCAGGGATAAGTGGCTGGATTAGTGTACGTTATCTGAGCTAGGAAAGCTTGAAAATGTGTCAGAAATGCTACAAAAGTGCCTTTTGCTGGCAGTATATGCAGTAGTCATGTAAGGCACACTGTTCTGATACGTGAGCATCGGACATTCCTGGCTAGAAAATATGCGAATATGTGCTGTACATCACTTCCGCGTATTTGTGAGTATGCAACTTAGTCGGGAAAAGTGGCATTTGTGTCTATTTGTATGCATTTGTGAGTATAAGAAAATACTGGCATGAGAAATACTGGCAACTAGTATTTCTGTATTTTTTTTCTTTTTTAACTGATCGATATGCAGCACATGTTTATGCGCCTGTGTGTACATGCACATTTTGAAAACAACGGGCCTCATTTAGATCAGTTTAAGGCCGGGTGTCCACATCCAATTCGCATGACAGTATGACTGGCTCTCAATGGAGCCAGTTCACACAGCTCCGGGACAAGGGTCTTGTGCATCTTTGGATCCGTTTTCGGGTCCGAATTCAGGTAAAAACGGTGAAAAAAAAAAAGGGCCTGTGTGCCTAAAAAAAAAAAAAAAAAAGTGTTCAGGCAGCAGTGTGCAAGAGGCCTAAATGATATGAGAGCAGGAAATGGAGGGTATAACCTTGGGCACCTTATGCTTTGAGGAGTGTGGCGGGTATAGTAGTGGGCTGTGTGGAGGGTATGCTGAGGCAATAAGGGGGCGGAGCAAAGTGTGAAGGCTGTGACACATTGAGGGTTTGGTAGACTGGATTAATGTACTTCATCTGAAAGTTTGTTTAAATTTGTAGAATCTTTTACTTTGTGATTTACAATACAAGTGTTTTTTTGTTTTGTTTTTTTAACTTTGGTAACTATTTAAACCTGATGTCTCTGTCAGGGTAAATTTTTGGTAACTGCTAATGAGTTGGTGCTGTTCCCTGCCAGGATGAATGTAGTTCTTGTCTACTTTTATCTGTAGAAATGAATATGTATTTTTCTGGTGTAGACTTTATGCATCATCTGGTAACATTAAAACAAACCCCAAGGCCTGGATTATATTAGTGTGGTGACTTTTGCATACAATGCTTTGCGATTGTCATCTGATCTTAGTGGTATGTGGTTTTGGATACGTTTTTTTTTTTTGGCTTGGAACTGCTGCTGCTGTCTTGGGCAGGAGAGTAGTTCAGCAAAAATCAAATCAACAATATATGTGCATGCAAGTTTGATACGTTTTCATTCAAGTCTATTCAACACAAAATCATAATGCATCACACCAAAGTAGCACAGAACCCTTCGCTAAACTCTGATTGCAGTTGTGCTGCATTGATGTGAACAGGCACCATTGAAAACAATGCGATTTCCATTGTCATGCGATTCTGTGCATCTGAATTTGCATCACAAATCGAGCCATCCCCTCTGGGAGAGCCCACTGATTATTGCTAGTGGCTTTAACAGTGATAATCGCATGTAAAATCCAGCAGGCTGGTTTTACCTGTCGAATCGAATCTCTGTCGGTTCAGCAGGCTTCAAACCGTCTATGGCTGGCTTAAGACAATTGTAGTTTTTAGTACTTTTTTTCTTTTTTCTTTTTTTTGTTTCAATTTTTTGTGTACTCCTTAGGCCCCGTTCACATCTAGGCATTTGCAATCATGGGCAGAATGGCCTTGATTCTGCCCACAATCCCAAAACACTTTGCAAAACTGACAAATCGCACCACGAGTGCAATTCTCGTGCAATAAATTGCGATGCAATCACGCAAACTTTATCACTCGAAAAGGAGCACGAGTTTCTTTTTTGGGTGATCAGCTTCATGAGATGCAGTTTGCTGTGATTGTACCCTGATTTATTGCGCAACAAGGCAGAATCACACCCACATTTAAGTGCCGCTGAAAACGAGTGGCACCTGAACAAGCGTGCTGCGATTTGTCAATTTGCAGAGCATTTTGGGATTGCAGGCAGAATCACTGCGTTTCTGTTAGTCAAAGCAAGCGCCTTGGTGTGAACGGAGCCTTAAAGTAGAACTATAGTAGAGCTGCACAATTAATCGTTAAATCGTGATCTCGATTCAACCACACTGATCTCTATTGCAGAGTTTGCCGATTCTTTCATATAACAAGTGGAGAGACTTATCTGCTCACTCAGCTGTCAAAAGAAAACATCAGGGCAGTCTGCCAAGTTTTTAACATAAAACATTGTAACTAACTCTTCCTTCTTAGATCAAAGGGATTTTTAATGTGGAAGATGATGTTACACCGAGAGAATCTTCTAAGCAAAAAAATTGTGATTCTCATTTTAGCCAGAATCGTGCAGCTCTAAACTATAAGCAAATCGGTTTAATCCAGCAATGTATGTAACAGCCTCTATCAGTGTCTGTTAATCTAACAATTGCAATACAATATTATTATTATTTTTATTATACGAGATTTATATAGCGCCAACAGTTTACTCAGCGCTTTACAATGTATAAGGGGGACAACACAATTTCAGTACAGTTCAATACAAAAGGTACAGGAGGGCCCTGCTCGTAGAGCTTACATTCTAAAGGGAGGGGGTGGTGGTACAAAAGGTAATAATATATCACTACCTATTCGTAAAATCTGGTAAAAGTATATATATTTATTTTTTTCCCCACTTCCTTTGGTGCGGTGATGAAGCTTCCTTAAGTTCCCCAAATAGGGAATTGTCACAGAATTCCTCTTCTCTTCTCGTTCAGACATCCAGGGTTTACTGTATGTTTACATTTGGCATCATGTGGTGTAAATTATAGACACATGCTCCGCTATGTGGAAATGCCGCTACAAATGCTGCTAATTTGTTTGCTGAGCCACTTGCATGGTTTTTGTTCCGGAACACAAGGGAAAGCACAGGATAACCCCGCCAACTCTACCCTTTAGATGCAGGAGCACTGGACAAAAGTTTTTAAAAATCTTTTATAACAAAAAAGAAAACATTAGGAACATTTTGATATATTTTTTTTAATGTAGCCTAGCAGAGCTTATCAGTTATTAGTGAAACCTTTACCTTTAGGCGTGGTATGCTTGCTGGTTTTTACAGTGTTGCTGTTGGGCGGCACAGTGATGTAGTGGGTAGCACTCTTGCCTAGCAGTAAAAAGGGTCGCTGGTTCGAATCCCAACCACTACACTACCTGCCCGGAGTTTGCATGTTCTCCCTGTGCCTGCGTGGGTTTCCTCCGGGTACTCCGGTTTCCTCCCACACTCCAAAGACATGCTGGTAGGTTAATTGGCTTCTGTCTAAATAATTGGCCCCAGTATATGAATGAGTTGGGGACCCTGGATTGTGGGCTCCTTGAGGGTAGGGACCGGTGTGCGATGTATGTGTGGAGCGCTGTGTAAATTGACGGCGCTATGAGACACAATGTATAGGGATAGTGACAATTGTAGACGCGCACCCACACTCACTCACGTTGATCTGGATGGACTGGTGTCTTTATTTAACCTTACTAACTATGTAACTATGCTGTTCAACCCTTGGTAAGGAGTGTTTTGATACCATATGGAAGATGCTACAAGTGGGATTTTTTCCCCGCACCTAAAGTCCACTGGTGTGAGTGGGCACTAAGCCATTATTGCTGCATATACCACTTTGTTGTCTTTGGTCATCTGGATTCTGTAGTCCTAACGCGGAGCTTGTCATTTTTTTCAAGTTTCCATCTAGCAAATCTTCTGCCAGTAAATACCTTATACAGCCCACTTCCTGTCTCTTGTCTGGTCATTAGCCTAGGCTTATGACGACATGCACCTCTCTCTCTCTCTCTCTCTCTCTCTCTCTCTCTCTCTCTCTCTCCTCTCTCTCTCTCTCTCTCTCTCTCTCTCTCTCTCTCTCTCTCTCTCTCTCTCTCTCTCTCTCTCTCTCTCTCTCTCTCTCTCTCTCTCTCTCTCTCTCTCTCTCTCTCTCTCTCTCTCTCTCTCTCTCTCTCTCTCTCTCTCTCTCTCTCTCTCTCTCCTCTCTCTCTCTCTCTCTCCCCTTCAGCTGCCACAGTTAAAATGGCTGCAGCATATTTGGCAAGTAAAGAATTCACAATATATATGAAATAATATGCAAAGTGGTTGGAGGGAAGCTTCGGAATGGCAAAGATGTTTTTATTACAAATTATGTGAGCAGAATGCAGTTCTCTTTAAGCCCCTTGGGTACACACAATGAGAATATTGGACAAATCGTCTGTTTTTCATATTGAAACTGAAGAAGTTACTTGACTTACAAAAATTCTTGTATGACAGAATACCATTTTGAAAGTGTTATAAGTGTTGTAATATACACTTACTTTTATTTAAATAAGGCACTAAAGAAGACTTATTTTATCTTTTACTGACTTTTTCTTAAAGCCTAGTATGCAATTACTTTGAGTTTCTGTTAATGCTATAACCTTGTCATGAAAACAAGTCTCCATAGACTGCATCTCATGTTGCCATGGTGTCACCATGGATAAAATTATCTGAGATGGTTGTCATATGCATGGACTGCTTGTGTCACTTGGTGGAATATGTAGTCTTATTCCAATGAGGATAGTGGAGCATATTAACCCCCCCCCCTTTTTATTTTTTACATCATTTACTATGTCGATTTAGTGGCTTTTACTTACAAATGTAACACTTGTCTCTCCTAAATAAAGCAGTTGTCCATGAATTGTTTGGATATTGACCTAGAACACTTATATGTGCCGTGTGTATTTTATACCCTTTTTAAAATAATGCTCTTTTCTCAAGCAGCTTATTTTACCTTCTAGTTTAGTTAAAATATATACACACACAATAAAAAAAATCTATTAGTTGTTAAGCCATCGTCCATGCTGTGCGTCTGTCATTTTGATGCAATGAACGACTATGGAAGTCACATCAATGCAATCTAGTGCAGTGTGATTTTTGAAGAGGTGCAGGTGTATTTTTTGGCTGCAGCATAGTGCTTTTCTGGCTCAATAGACTTCAATAGGAGTGGTTGTAAAAATATATGTGCTTTTGTGTGTTTTTGACAAGTTTTCTTTTTAACCAGTTCCCGCCACACGCTATAGTCAAAAGACAGCTACAGCGTGGGCTTCAAATTGCCGGGAGGGCGTCCATGGACATGCTGACGCTGCCCATGTGCCTGGCATGCTCTGTGATCGCCGAATCCTTCTGACTCGGCTAATCACAGATCGAGGTTAAAAGTCAATCACAGTGGCTCTTTACCAATGTGATCAGCTGTCAGCCATTGACAGCTGATCACCTTTATGTAAACAGAAACCAGTTATCTGCTTTTTTTATTTTTCCTCACGCTGATGGCATGAGGAGAAAAGAATACAGCCGATAACTGGCTTCTGTAAAAGGGACATCAGTCCCAGCATTTACCACCAGTGCTGCTAATCGATGCCCATCAGTACTGCTAATCAGTGCTTCACCAGTGCCCTTCAGTTCAGCCTCATCAGTGCCTCCTGATTCGTTCCCATCAGTGCAGCCCATCGGTGCCCATCAGTGCAGCCTCATCAGCACACATAAATGATGGAGAAAAATTATGGGTTTGCATAATTTTGTAACAAACTATGAAAAATGTTTTGTTTTTGTTTTTTCTCTCAATTTTTAGTTTTTTTTTTTTTCTCTCAATTTTTAGTTTTTTTTTTTTTAGTCTTGTTTAAAAAAAAAAAACCACCAGTGGTGATTAAATACCACCAAAAGAAAGCTCTATATGTGTGAAATAATTTCATATGGGTACAGTGACTGCGCAATTGTCATTCAAAGTGTGACAGTGCTGAAAGCTGAAAATTTGGCCTGGGCAGGAAGGGGTTAAAAGTGCCCAGTATTTTGGGCACACCAAAAGCTTGCTTGGAACATTACAATGCATAACAAAAGCTACAAAAACACATTCTTATGCGACAGCACTGATGTGAACCTAGGTTAAAGCTGATTCTAGTCACTTTCTGGTAAATGTGGTGTTGATTGTAGGCTTCTGGCATGCTTCTTCTTTCCACCTGGGGAAAATGGTTTTGCTTGATTACAAGCCACTAAAATTTTGATTACTGTACATTTGTATATGCGCTCTCTAACTGGTCCTGGACGCAATTCGGAGAACTCACGTCATAAATCTGCCCAAGGGGCTGAACTATGTACAGGACTGGTTAAAAGTGCTAGTGTGAGTACACCCTTAAAGTGAGTAGTAAAGTCTCGCTTTAAAAAACAAAAAACAAACATGTTATACTTGCCTGCACTGTTGCAGTGGCTATGCACAGAGCAGCCCGGATCCTCCTCTTCTCAGAGTCCCTCTTCTGTGCTCCTGGCCCCTCCCTCTTGACGAGTGCCCCCTCAGCCAGCTGGTCTCTATGGGGGCACCCGAGTCAGAGCTCCATGTATCCATTCAGACACGGAGCCCAGCCCCCTCTCTCCCCTGATTGGCTAACTGACGTTGATTGACAGCCATGGGGCCAATGGTGCCGCGGCTGTGCCTCAGCCAATCGGGAGGAGAGTCACAGACGGACGAGAGAATCGTGGACATTGCTGGAGAGAGAAGGGGCTCAAGTAAGTATTAGGGAGTGCTGGGGGCCTGCTACACGCAGGTTTTATAGAATGCATGAAGATAAAAAAAAAACCTTTTACCTATAAAACTTGTTTAAATTGGTAGTAAACTGTACTTTTATTTTCCTTTTTATAATAAAGCTTACCTGTAGGTAAAATGAATATCTCCTAAATGTGCACCGTTTAAGACATTCTAGTGAGCAGCAGCCAGTGACCTCATTGACGCCTGCGCTCTAAGGGACAGTATAGCCGTGCCCTTCCTTCAGAGCTCTGTGCCGCTGCCAGGACTCCCGCACAAGTTTACTACCGCTTTAACCACTTGCCGACCGCCTCACGACGATATACGTCGGCAGAATGGCACGGGCAGGCAGAATCGCGTACCTGAGGCGCTCGGCTTGTGACTGGGAGCGATGAGAGGCGAGGGGGAGACCATCCATTCGTGCCCCCCCCCCCCCCCTCACGATCGCTCCCAGCCAATCAGCTTCTTCCTCTGCTGCTGTATGCTAAACAGCAGCAAAGGAAATGATGCCATCTCTCCTCGGCTCGGTATTTTCCGTTCCGGCGCCGAGGAGAGAAGACATCAATGTGAGTGCACAACACACTACACACTCAGAACATGCCAGGCACACAAAACACCCCCCGATTCCCCCCCCCCCCCCCCCGTCACACTGACACCAAGCAGTTTTTTTTTTTTTTACTGATTACTGCATGGTGTCAGTTTGTGACAGTGTGGTAGGGCAGTTAGTGTTAGCCCCCTTTAGGTCTAGGATACCCCCCTAACCCCCCCTAATAAAGTTTTAACCCCTTGATCACTCCCTGTCGCCAGTGTCACTAAGCGATCATTTTTCTGATCGCTGTATTAGTGTCGCTGGTGACGCTAGTTAGGGAAGTAAATATTTAGGTTCGCCGTCAGCGTTTTATAGTGACAGGGACCCCCATATACTACCTAATAAATGTTTTAACCCCTTGATTGCCCCCTAGTTAACCCTTTCACCACTGATCACCGTATAACCGTTACGGGGGATGCTGGTTAGTTTATTTTTTATAGTGTCAGGGCACCCGCCGTTTATTACTGAATAAAGGTTTAGCCCCCTGATCGCCCGGCGGTGATATGCGTCGCCCCAGGCGCCATTACCGATTAGCCAGATTAGCGCCATTACCGCTAACACCCACGCATGCAGTATACGCCTCCCTTAGTGGTATAGTATCTGAACAGATCAATATCTGATCCGATCAGATCTATACTAGCGTCCCCAGCAGTTTAGGGTTCCCAAAAACGCAGTGGTATCCCCGTACTCAGGAGAAGCAACAGAATGTATTTTGGGGTGCAATTCCACATATGCCCATTGCCTGTGTGAGCAATATATCATTTAGTGACAATTTTGTGCAAAAAAAAAAAAAAGTGTGTCACTTTCCCGCAACTTGTGTCAAAATATAAAACATTCCATGGACTCAACATGCCTCTCGGCAAATAGCTTGGGGTTTCTACTTTCCAAAATTGAGTCATTTGGGGGGGGTTTGTGCCACCTGGGCATTTTATGGCCTTCAAAACTGTGATAGGTAGTGAGGAGTGAAATCAAACATTTACGCCCTTAGAAATCCTGAAGGCAGTGATTGGTTTTCGGGGCCCCGTACGCGGATAGGCTCCCAAAAAGTCCCACACATGTGGTATCCCCATATTCAGGAGAAGCAGCAGAATGTATTTTGGGGTGCAATTCCACATATGCCCATGGCCTGTGTGAGCAATATATCATTTAGTGACAACTTTTTGTAAATTTTTTTTTTTTTTTTTTGTCATTCAATCACTTGGGACAAAAAAAATTAACATTCAATGGGCTCAACATGCCTCTCAGCAATTTCCTTGGGGTGTCTACTTTCCAAAATGGGGTCATTTGGGGGGGTTTTGTACTGCCCTGCCATTTTAGCACCTCAAGAAATGACATAGGCAGTCATAAACTAAAAGCTGTGTAAATTACAGAAAATGTACCCTAGTTTGTAGACGCTATAACTTTAGCGCAAACCAATAAATATACGCTTATTGACATTTTTTTTACCAAAGACATGTGGCCGAATACATTTTGGCCTAAATGTATGACTAAAATTGAAGTTATTGAATTTTTTTTATAACAAAAATTAGTAAATGTCATTTTTTTTCAAAATTTTCGGTCTTTTTTAGTTTATAGCGCAAAAAATAAAAACCGCAGAGGTGATCAAATAACATCAAAAGAAAGCTCTATTTGTGGGAAGAAAAGGACGCAAATTTTGTTTGGGTACAGCATTGCATGACCGCGCAATTAGCAGTTAAAGCGACGCAGTGCCAAATTGTAAAAAGTGCTCTGGTCAGGAAGGGGGTAAATCCCAGTTGTAAGGTAACAAGACTGACAGTCACTGTCTTGACTAATATGTGATACTCTCTCCCTTCCTAACCTGCCATACAACCTTCCAAATAGAAATCCTCTTTCAGGTACGAAGGGTAAAAAGACAACTTGTATATAAAATGTGTTTGAACTGCTCATGTATAGCTAGTAGTAGCCAGTTACGTTCAGATAAAATTGTACTGTAATATCCAAGACCTTTTGTAATTTCTCCAAGCTACTTCAGTTCTGAGTGTCAGGATGGTACCCCAGAATTTATGTCCACATGGGTATTATAGACACAACATTAATAGGAGATGTGCCCATGTATGTGTCTACCAGGGCTTCAAATTCTAGTGAGAAAATGGTTAATAACTCTCTTCTACTTCCCCCACCACAACCTCCTCCTGCTGTTGAAGCACAGCCCACTTGCTGAGAGCTTATATGGCATAATTGGATGTGTGTGGAAAGCATGGACACACACACTGGTAAAAGAGGTGGTAGTTGCGCTGTCTGTCTGGATCAGTACACAGGTGTTGCAGCAGTGTCCTTAAGCGTAGGCCCTCTCTGACAGCGCAGGAGTTCCCACTTTCACATGGACACACACACTCACTTTTTTTTCTACAAATACGAGAGAATATGTAGTGAACCTCTTCTATAGTACATATAGATTGTTTAAAAAACAAAGCAGCAGAGCAGGTAGACTTTTACTGGCATAAGCAGAGGCTGCTACAAAGCATATTACAGCTTTTTGCTGTATGTTTCAATTTGTTAAAGGGGTTGTAAACCCTCGTGTTTTTTCACCTCGATGCATTCTGTGCATTGAGGTGAAAAATCTCTTGCAGTGCAGCAGCCCCCCAGTGCCCCCATTTTTCTTACCTAATCCCTCTTTCTCACATCGGGGACGAGCACCCCAGCTCTAGCCGGTGTCTCGTGTCCTGATTGGCTAGATCGATAGCAGCGCAGCCATTGGCTCCGGCTGCTGTCAATCAAATCCAATGACATGGGGGGGGGGGGCACAGAGTAATGTTGTCTGTGTCAATACGCAGCAGCAGCATACGGGGGCGCGCCTGCACAGGTGTCCCGAAGGAGAGCGCTTCTCCAAAGGGGGCACTCGAAGAGGAGGAGCCATGAGCGCCGCTAAGGATTAAAGTAGGGATCTCTCCAGAGCCTGGCCTGTCTAAGTGACATCAGCAGGCTTTAGAACGAAGAGCACTCCTGTGATCCCCAGGAGAAGTAGGGTCAAAAGAGCTTTGCCTCTACTACTCCCCTCATATGGCACCATAAAGTACTTGCTTCTACCTTGCCTGGTCTCTTAGCTCACCGAGATTGGTATGCGGTTTCCACTTTCTGAAATGTATAATCTTTACTCACCAATCCTCTGGAATATGCACCAAGTGCTTGATTGAAGTCATGAGGAAGGACTGCTTTCAATTGTACCTGTATTTATGGAGGAACAACATTGCTATGGCAATGTTTGGACTACAGAACACCTCCCACTCTCCATCTTCATAACAAGACAACTTGGAACAGTGCTAACTAATAACAGTGCAGCCAAGGCAGACAGCAGAGCTCCTTGGATTTCCGGAAGGATCTATGGGGTTTTTTCTTTTGTTGTACAGATGTAACAAATCACTTTCAGTGGTATTTTTATAGAAGATTTACATTTTCTCAGTATGCATTTGGCTCTAAGGGATTTGAGGATGGGTAAAGCTGCTTGAACATTTCTACACTACAGTAAAGGTGAAACTCCCCTGCATTTGAGTCCAGGCTTAACTGTAACTTGGAGCCTGAAACCTCAAACAGGTCTCAAGATGGCGAGCAATTGGATGTCAAAACTTCCATTAAGCATGAACATGCTTTGGTCTGAAGCAAAAAGAGGTTCAGAGCTGCTGTTTTTATGAGTATTTATTTAAATGGGCATAAAGTAGGGTTGCACCAATACCACTTTAAGACCAAGTACAAGTACCGATCCTTTTTCTCATGTACTTGCCAATACTTTTTTTTTTATCATGTGACAGTGGCACTAATATGCAGCACTGATGACGTGGGGACTGTCAGTAGTATTTACATTATCATTATTATATTTTTTAACAATGGTTTTTTTTGGGGGGTTATTTTTTTAATTATTTTTACAAATTAACCTTTTAAATATTTATTACAGACAGGGAAAGGGACTAAGGACACAGGTTCCCCCAGTCCCTTTCTCTGCAGCCTCAGCTGCACTGAAAATGAATGAACAGGTTTATTCATAAACTGAAGCATCGCAAACACAGTTTACTATGCTCAGTTATGAATGGACAGTCAGTGATCACTGACTCTGTTCGTTCGGAAAAGGAAGGAGCCGGTAAAGGACAGATTTACCAGCTCCTTCTTCCACTCTCCATCCTAACAGATGTAGGACAAAGGGACCGGAGCATTTACAAGCACCGATCCCCCTGTATAGATTTGAAGAAAGCCGTGGATGGGATAATAGGAGGAGCGTCTGTCTGCTACTTTATTGAAATCTATACGGGGGAATCGGTGCTTGTAAACTCCCCCACGATCACCCTTGACTGCCCAGGTACCGGATCAAGCATCGGAGCATTCGCCCCAATACAAGTACTGGGGCGAATGCTCAGTATTGTCACCGATACTAGTATTGGTGCAACCCTAGCATAAAGTAACAACAATGTTTACAAAACAATTCACCTCCTGTTGCACATAGTCAAAGAATAGATACTGCAAGGTCTCTGCAATGTAGCAAACACTTAAAGCGGAGTTCCACACAAAAATGGAACTTCCGCTTTTCGGAACCCTCCCCCCCTCCGGTGTCACATTTGGCACCTTTCAGGGGGGAGGGGGGTGCAGATACCTGTCAAAGACAGGTATTTGCACCCACTTCCGGCATAGACTCCCATGGGAGTCTATGCCTCTTCCCGTCCCGACCGCGCTGTCTGCTGGGAACACACAGCTCCCAGCAGAGAGCTGGGACCAGTAGGGACGCGCAGCGCGACTCGCGCATGCGCAGTAGGGAACCGGGAAGTGAAGCCGCAACGCTTCACTTCCTGATTCCCTCGCCTAGGATGGCGGCGGCAGCTGCCGAGAACCGAGCGGGTTCTCGGCGTCCCCTGCCGTCATCGCTGGACCCCGGGACAGGTAAGTGGCCATGTATTAAAAGTCAGCAGCTGCAGTATTTGTAGCTGCTGGCTTTTAATTTTTTTTTTTTTTTTTTGGCGGTGTGGGTGAACCCCCGCTTTAAGGAATGTATTAAATAGGCAACTGCCAAGTTATCAAATTAATGAAGACAAATTAAAACTACTGGATTAGTATTGGTTGAGAAACCATAAAAGCGAAGTCAAAAGTGTTGTGTGCAGTCTCAAAGATAGGAATATTTGTAATGTAGTGGTGCTCAAAAATAGGGATATTTGTAATGTAGTAGTGCTCTTAGACATAACAAATGAGTATATGGCACTGCAGCCCGAGTACATCGGATCTAAACGCATAGGAGCCACTGTTCAGAATCAAGTAGGAGCTGTGTGTAATTGACAGCTTCAGTATATTACTGGATGACTAAATTGCAGTCACCCTTTTAAGTTGAGGATAAGAATAGCAGGCATTGCTAACTTTTATCCTTAAATTGTTACTAAACCCACAACAGTAAAATCAGTTTGTACATGCAGTAAAGCATGCTTGTTATACCTACTGTGGAACCCCTTTCATGATCTGGGGGGAGGATCAGAGAATGAGCTAATATGTTTGTCCCCTAAACATTTCCTGATAGTATAGAGCTTGGGGACAAGCTGCATATGCTCAGTTTGGTGTGTGTTGCTAGAGTGTTTTTTTTTTTTTTCTCTTGGGATGGTGCATGCGATCAGCACTGGGCCAATCAGCACTGTCCAGATAGAGGGTCAGGGGTCCTGCAGTCTCATAGGACAGCCAGAGTATAATGAAAACTCATCCTACAAGCTTTAACCAGACACTTATAGAAGTCACAAGATTGCTATATACTGCTGAGAGAAGGTATTTAGCAGTTGAAATTTACTAAAATGATTGCATTTTCATGTTCTGTGTACTGTGGGAGATCAGATATAGTGAATGCGCAGGGTCCTGTGTTTAGTTTTTGTTAAAAAATAACAAACATGTTTTACTTGCTGTGTGCAGTATTTTTGCACAGAGCAGCTCAGACCCTCCTCTTCTTTGGTCCCTCTTCGGTGCTCCTGGCCCCTCCCTCCATTAGAGTGCCCCCACAGCAAGCAGCTTGCTATGTGGAACCCGAGCCGCTGCGCCCTGTGTCCATTCAGACAGAGCCACAGGCCGGCCCCACCCCTTTCTCTCCTCATTGGCTCACTGACTTTTGACAACAGCTTTGATCTAATGTAAGCATTTCATAACGAGCTAGTATGTGGCATATACAAGCTCATTACGCCTTTTTGTCTTGCAGGTTTTTTTTCTTTTTTTCTGAGGTTAACAACCACTTTAGACCCCTTTCACACATATGGACAGTTCGTCTGTTTTTCATCAATCCGTTGACAGAAAAACGCATATCAATGCATTCCTATGGAAAAACGGATGATCGTCCATTTGCATCAATTTTTATGTGACTGAATTGATTAAATGAATGGTCCGTATGTGTGAAAGGGGGCTATGTACATCCTGATTCCGAATTTTCTACATTGTGAGACATTGGGGTTCATTTACTAAAGGAAAATCCACTTTGCACTGCAAGTGCACTTGGAAGTGCAGTCGCTGTAGATCTGAGACGGATATGAGACGGATATGTAAGGGAAAAAAATAACAGCGTTTTAGCTTGCACATGATTGGATGATAAAATGAGCAGAGCTTCCCCTCAGATCTACAGCCACTGCACTTCCAAATGCACTTGCAGTGCAAAGTGGATTTGCCTTTAGTAAATAACCCCACTGTACTTGTACATTGTACTAAAATGAAGCTTGCAGCCTGTCATTTGAGACTCTGGAGCCAGCAGAGCACTATTGGGCCCCTTTCAGTTTGTTTCATCAGTTCAGTCACATTTTTTCAAAGAAAAATTGATCAGTTTCAGGGTGGGTATAAATCAATGATTGAAAAAAATCTGAATTATTTTTTTTCATTTTAAATAAAAATTTTTTTTTTTAGATTTTTATCAATTTTTTTAAAATAAAATTTATTTTAATAAAATGCTTTTGGAGTAAAAATTTACCTAAAGATAGTTTTCTATTTTAAGATACATTATTAATTTAGTTTATTCAGCATGAAATGGAGCTTAGTTATGTAGCATGAGACAGTATATTCTGCAATATTACATTTTCGGTAAACTCATTCAATGAATTCAAGCTCTGCAAGCTGAGATAACATGCACTGACAATTTCACAGTAACCATAAGATAAAACAGTGTTCAGGAATATTCCTACAAACTATGATTGAATCGCTTCTGATATTGCTGTTTTACTAATCAGACAGCTTATTAGTCTAAATCGGAAACCTTCATTTCCTTTGCAAATATTAAAGATTCTAACTACCAACAAGAATAATGCTGGCCATACACTATACAAAAAATCGTCTAAAATTCGGTCATTTAGACAGTTTGTTTTTCGGCTAGTTAATGGGCACAAAATCGATAATCTTTGGGACGTTTTTGAGCCGAAAAAAAAAACGGAGGACAAGTTTGGAAATTTTCTAACGAACGATAAATTGAAAGGTTAATGTGTTTCCCATCTGAACTGTCTGCACTAGTTATATGTAAAAAAATGCATTTATTTTTGTCCACTGAACGATTTATCGGTCATTACCTGATGGCACTATCGTTTGCGCTCACGGCAGAATGTTCGTTTTTCGAAAATGGGTTCGGCCGATTTTTCGTATAGTGTATGGCCAGCATAAGTCCTTACATTTTAAAGAGCACCTGTCATTTCAGATCAATCATAGCAGTACCTGTTAGCGAGCATTCACTCACCTGCTGTGCCACTGCATCACCAACTGTCCCATTTAAAGTGAATGGGACTGTCGGTGAGTCAACATTTCGTATAGTGTATGGCCAGCATAACTTTACTGTTTCGTTTTTTTTAATTCATGGAGGTGTATTTTTTCCCAAAAAATTGCGTTTGAAAGACCGCTGCGCAAATAAAGCGCAACATAAAAAAATATATATGTTTGGGAGGTCTAAGTAATTTTCTAGGAAAAATAATGATTTTAACTTGTGAGCAGCAAATGTCTGAAAAAGGTTTAGTCTTTTTAAGTGTAGTTAAACTTCCCTCATTTACAGACTGAAGGGGTCATCCCTTTGATCTAAAGAACCGATAGAGATTGAGGAATGTCTTTTTTTGACGGCTCTGGTTCTGCACTGTTTATATAGAATCAGGGAAATGTCAGTTCAAATGGAGAGGGAGGTCGCCGGAGTCTCTATGATCCTTCGGAGGCCCGACACGATGTTATGACATCACGCCTGGCCTCTGCATTCAAACGAATGGTGGTGCCTCGGCTGGGAAGCCGTGATCCTTAATTTTTTTTTATTTATTTATTTCAGGTTTCCCAGCCTAGAGGTGAGATGTGGGGTCTTATTGACACTATATCTCACTGTAAAGAGGACCAAGCGTGCCATATTCCTATTACAAGGGATGTTTAAAGTGATCAAAATTTTTATTTTATTTTTTTTTTTAAAGTGTCAAACTAAAAAAATAAAAATAAAATTAACAATAAAAAAAAAAAAAAAAAATGAAAGCGCCCCTGTCCCCATGTGCTCGCACACACTTTTGCTCAAACCAATCAATATACACTTTTTTTTTTTTTTACCAAAAATATGTAGAAGAATACATATCTGCCGAAACTGAGAAAAAAAAAATGCTTTTTTTTTTAAAAAAAAGGGGGATATTTATTATAGCAAAAAGTAAAAAAAATATTGTGTTTTTTTTCCCCCAAAATTGTGGCTTTTTTGTTTATAGCGCAAAAAATAACCACAGAGGCGATCAAATACCACCAAAAGAAAGCTCTATTTGTGGGAAAAAAAAGGACATCAATTTTGTTTGGGTGCAACTTCGCATGACCGCGCAATTGTCAGTTAAAGCGACGCAGTGCCAAATCGCAAAAAATGGCCCGGTCATTCAGCAGCCAAATCTTCCGGTGCTGAAGTGGTTAAATGTAACCATATTGCTACATTTGGAGGTGCCTCTCTTCTCTTTTATACTCTGTAGCGCCTGCTGGATTTTGCTTCTAATACCATTGTGGAGACTTCCATTTGTGGTTGGACATTTTATGGTTACACAACCTATCACATTGCTATAATCTTTTTTTATATTGACTATAAACTGAAAGACCTATAAATAAATAGTTGTGGAACGAATGATTTGAGTTTCCATTATTTCTTATGGGGAAGTGCTTTGGATTACAAGCATATTTCCGGAACAAATTATGCTCACAATCCAAGGTTTTACTGTATAGAAAAAAAAAGCCGGCAATTACATTTAAAAGCTGACAGTGACAGTCGGCATTGGCAAGTGAGGGAGCCTGTCTGTACAGACTGCTCCCTCATTGTGTATATTGCTCTGTACTGCCCCTTGCACACCCCCAACGACCGCTCCAAAATCTAAGGGGAGAAAAAAGCCAGCTATTACATTCAAAAGCCGAAAATGACAGTCAGCGGCAGCAAGTGAGGGAGCCTGTCTGTACAGACTGCCCCCTCACTGTGTATACTGCTCTGTCCTGCCTTTCTCCAACACAAACCTCCCACAGTGACTGATTGCTCTTAACAACCAATGTAAAAACGGATACAACGGAACATTCGTCCGTTTTTTGCCCAATCGGTTTTTTTAACCGATTAAAAATGGGGCTTTCATCCGTTCAAAAAAACAGATGTTGATGGAAGTGGATAAACAGATGATCATCCGTTGTCGTCCGTTTTTTGGCTGTCCTGCTGTATTAAGTAGAGTACTCCATGACTCAATCACATGGTCTAAATTTTAGGCTAGGCCTCAAAAATCAGGCAGCGATATTGAGCAGTTTTATGGAGAAAAAAGTGAGGATCGTGGTATCCACTGATAAATTCACCCTGCATGGTCAAAGCAGAGGTTTATTGTGTTAAAGCGGAGTTCCACCCAAAAGTGGAAGTTCCACTTTAAGGCCTCATCCCCAACTCCTGTTTGAAATGGAGCTTTTGGGGAGGATCAGGTACCCGATTTAGGCAGGTACCTGCTCCCACTTCTGTTCCGGTTGCCTAGGCGATCGGAAGCGGAAGCTCTCCCTCCCAAAGTCTTCTGGGACACATGACCTGTCCTAGAAGACTTCAGGACCAGTCAGAGTGCAGCACCACTCGCGAATACGCAGTGGGTACCCAGCTGTGAAGCCTCAAGCTGTCACAACTGGGTGCCCATAATAGAGATGCCAGCGCCACCAAGTGAGGACAGGGGGAGAACAAAGTGTGGGTGATTGCATCGCTGGATCCTGGGACAGGTGAGTGGCTGTTAAGTCAGCAGCTACACTTTTTGCAGCTGCTGACTTTTAATAAACAATAATATGACTGGAACTCCGCTTTAAAATGCGTACATTTTACAATACATTGGCATGAGAGGAGGCTTCTATAAATAACGACATTAAAATAAGAGAAAATACTGCAAACAATCTTTGTAAATCTTTGAGCTAGAATGTGAACATTTTATTTGAAATAAATGCAGTATAGGACTACATTTGGCAAGAACCTGCTCTTTATTTTGAAGGTATAATATTTTATTTGCAGCTTTCCCATTTTATTTATTTTAATCGTGTCTATGGCTTCAAACAGTATTTACTTAAATTGTGCAAAATCTGTTTTTCTTTTTTTTGTTTAGTTGGTAATGGTGTTTAAATTGTGTTTGATGCCTCTATGCATTGGTTTGTCACTTATCTGACCTTTTGTATGCCACATTTTAATCTTTACTGGGAATTGATTGTTCATGCTTAGAAATGGGGCTGTCCTTTTTCATTCCAGCAGTGGAGTTTAATTAACGAACGAGTAAGTGTGCTGCAGAAGTATTTGTAGTTTGGTTTTCCTACCTCGGTAACTGTCTTTTTTTAATTTATTTTTTTTTATGCCTTTTTGTGGAATGTATATGCATTTTTTTGTTCCTCTGGGTCTCTTAATACGTACATGGTAGATATAGCGGAACCTAAAAGATCCTGATTTGAAGACTTTTGCCATGACAAGTATTTCTAGAAGTACAGTGGAAATGCATCAAAAACTACAGCATTCTTCAATGCAGCGCATCCGCCAGCCATTGCAACAAACGTGTATGCAGAGATCATACAGCTCTTCAACCTTGCCTGCTTCCTCTAAGAGCAAAGGCAAATTTACTAATTTGCGAGACAGTGTAAAAAAAAGTCCAACTAGAAGCACAGCCAAGGTTAAAGCTACGAGTGGCTGGTGGTCTGATGGCTCCTGGTCAAATTATTCTTTTGTGAAGGTATGACTTGTTGCTCTTCTTATTCCTAGGTAATGGCTATAGTGGCAGGTATAGTATAGTGAAGACATGCACATGTAATCTCTCTGCATTGTCCCATCTAAACTAGTCTGCGTTTTTTGTATTTTTATGAAACGGTGTCTTATTGAATGTTTTTTTTTTTTGTGGCTAATTTACATTTATGATAACTAATATTACTTTACAAGCAGTTTGAGGTGTCTGGTAACATTTTTGGTCAGATATTTAAATAAATGTACTTGTTAAAAAAATGTTCATTATTAGTACTGATTCTTACCCAGCACAGAAAGACACATTGATGTTTTGTTAACCTTTATTGTCTCTGTTATGCATTCTCATGGTTCCAGTTTAATTGCCAGAAAATATTCATTTTTTTATGCTTTAAAACCTTATACTATTGTGGTGTAGAGGTTTATGACCGATAACATATTAAAATAGCTCTCTGTATTT
>JBBDGP010002880.1:0-105000 GCA_037952835.1 Lithobates septentrionalis | reverse complement strand
CAATATCAGAACTGATTCAATCATACAGTTTGTAGTGTACATAGATTTGAAAAACCAATGGGATAAAGGGAATATTCCTGAACTTTGTTTTATCTCATGATTACTGTGAAATTGTGTAAATGCATCTCAGCGTGCAGAGCTTGGATCCATTGAATGAGTTTACCAAAAATGTTAGTATTCCAGAATAGAATATACAGCCTTATGCTACATAACTAAGCTCCATTTCATGCTGAACAAACTAAATTATTATGTAATCTTTAAATGGAAAACTATCTTTAGATTTTTACCCCAAAAGCATTTTACTAAAATTACATTTAATACAAAAAAAAAAAAAAATCAGATTTAAATAACGGAAAAAAAAATCAGATTTAAATCAAAAACATCCAATTCTTCTTTTTTTTTTTTTTTAATCATGTATTTTATCCACCCTGCAATCCATACATACAAAGAAACCAAAACAAATAAGTTCAGAAATTAAGTTGTGTAATAAAATGGAAAGACACAGGGAAAAAGTATTGAACACATGAAGAAAGGGAGGTGTAAATTGGCATGGAAAGCAAAGACAGCAGCTGAAATGTATTAGTAATTAGAAAGCAATCCTGCCCCTTGTCAGTGCAAATTAATATCAGCTGGTTCAGTCTCAACAGATGGCTTATAAAAAAGGTTTCTAATTACCAAGGTGTCACACAAGAAACATCTCATGATGGGTAAAAGCAAAGAGCCATTTCAAGACCTTTGTAACCTTATTATTGCAAAACCTACTGATGCCGTTGGTTACAGAAGGATTTCTAAACTTCTGAATGTTCCAGTGCGCACTGTCGGGGCCAAAATATGGATGTGGAAAAAACATTTGACCATAAACCGGCCACAGCCAGGTGCTCCTCGCAAGATTTCTGACAGGAGTGAAAAGAATTATCAGAAGAGCTATCCAAGAGCCAAGGACCACTTGTGGAGAACTTCAGGAATTAGCAGGTACAATTGTTTCCAAGAAAACGATAAGTAATGCACTCAGCTGCCATGACCTGTATACACTCTCACCACGCAAGACGCCATTGCTGAAGAAAAAGCTTGTTGAAGCTCGTTTAAAGTTTGCACAACATTTAGACAAGGCTATGAAATACTGGGAAAATATAGTCTGGTCAGATGAGAGCAAAATTGAACTCTAGATGCCATAAGACACACCATGTTTGGAGGTCAAAGGGCACTGCACATCACCCCAAAAACACCATACAAACAGGGAAGTTTGGAGGTGGAAACATCATGGTGTGGGGCTGTTTTTCCACATACGATACTGGCAAACGTCATATCGTTTGGAGGAAGAATGAATAAAAAAATGTACCAAGACATTCTTGATAAAAATCTGCTGTCGTCTCCCAGGATGATGAAGATGAAACGAGGGATGGACATTTCAGCAAGACAATGATCCCAAACACAAACCCAAGGAAACTCTTAATTGATTTCAAAGAGAAAATAAAGCTGCTAGACTGGCCCAGCCATTCACTTGACTTGAATTCAATAGAAAATCTATGGAAAGAACCAAGTATCGGAGCTCATAGAAGAGGCCCATGGAACCTTCAAGGTTTGAGAACTGTTTGTGAGGAAGAATGGGCCAAAATTACACCTGAGCAATGCATGCCACTAGTTTCTCCATACAGGTGGCGTCTTGAAGCGGTCATTACAAACTATGTTTCTTTGTTTTTTTTATATGAAGTATTACCATTCAGTTAGCGTGTTCAGTACTTTTCCCCTGTGTCATTCCATTTTATTACACATAACTTCATCTCTGAACTTATTTGTTTCGGTTTCTTTGTATGGATCGCATGGTTTGGTACCGACATGTGGTGAAAATGTCATGTCAATAGCACCTAGATAGCATAGAAGTATATTTACTTAGAAAAATGGTGACGTGTTTAATATTTATTTTACCCACTGTGTATATATGTGTATATATCTTTTTGAACACTGATCTCTCCATAAAGAGGACCTGTCATGCTTATGTCTATTACAAGAGATGTTTACATTCCTTGTAATATGAATAAAAGTGATCAAAAAAAAAAAAAAAGGAACAATGTAAAATAAAAGGTGAAATAAGGAAGAATTTTATTTCAACGTGCCCCATCCCTCCGCACTCGCGCTCAAAAGCGAACGCATACGTAAGTAATGCCCGCATATGTGAACGGTGTTCAAACCACGAGGTAACCTGTAAAATTTTTTAAGCGTTGTCTATTGAGATTTTTAAGCACTGTAGTTTGTCAACATTCCACGAGCGTGCGCAATTATAAAGCATGACATGTTGGGTATCTATTTACTTGGCGTAACATACAAAAATATTGGGCTAACGTTACTGGGTTTTTTTTTTAATTCAAGTGCATTTCTTTCCATAAAAATTGTGCTTGAAAGACCGCTGCGCGAATACAGTGTGACATAAACAATTGCAACGACCCTAGAGAGGGTCTCTGCTAAAGAATATGTTTGGGGGTTCCAAGTAATTTTCTAGCAAAGAATACTGATTTTTGCTTGTAAACAACAAATGTCATTAAAAAAGCCTGGTCTTTGTGGTTAATGCTCTACTGAATATAGATTTTGCCCTCCTGGAGTGGGTTTAATAAGAACGGACTTAAGACGGAGTACTACATATACTTGGTCCCCTTGGGGATTTATTAAAGATGTTAAAAATGATGTACTAAGTACTTCATTCATTACAAGTATTAAACTTGTAATACCTGTGACAGCATGACATCATTGTCCCTTTCCAAACTGCTCAGTATGGCTGCTCAGAGGCATAATATTGCATGAGAGGTAATCCCCCTGCAGAAAGAATTGCATTTCCTGTGCCTTGCATACCAATGCTGTTTTGAAGCACAGAGGTGACTAACCAGTAAGTTCATTTCCCTCCAACATCAAAGCCTTAGTGCAGGGAAAGTCTGGTTACTCTCTGAAAGGCAGCACTGACTTGAGCACACAGGTAGCTTCAACTACATGTGGAATGTTAACACTACCAATCACCCTTTGAACGAGGGCAGGCAGCATTGATGGGTGGTGTAAAACTAAAGTAGTTAGACTGAAGCTTCATACACACCACTAGTTGACAGCTCAGGACGGACACTTCGGTCAGCGTTCTAAGCAATTGGCTGAAACCGCTGAATGGGAGTCGGTCGGCAGACCTTTTTCAGTCATGAGCCTTCGACAGAAGCCGGCCGATTCGCCTGCCATACACACGTTGGCCAGTTTCTATTGAATCGGTCGACATTTTATCCTGTGTGTACTAGGCTTTAGGCAGGCCATGGACTGGGGAGCTATCCCAGCTGGGAGAACACCATGACTATTGCTAGCGGCTAAATCTGCTGGCAATCGCATGCTAGAAATCCGACATGCTGGTTGTACCTAAGTAAATCAGTCTGCCCGTGGATGGATTGAATTTTGGCCAGTCCCTGCTGAACCGGCTGAGATTCGAACCATCTATAGCCAGCTTAAGTGAGGGGAAAGCAGTGACTGATTCTAATGCCTGTCTTTTCACCTTCCATTTGCGTGTTTGGGATTTCTTAAAGCGTTTGTTACCCCAGCATTTCATATCCCTAAAATGTGCCTGCTGTGCCATGTACTTGTATAAAAAAAGTATCCTGTTTTTTGTATTGCTCCCTTTGTGTGAAATTCCTGGTGTTTCTTCCAGTCCCTCTGCTTTCCAATTAACTGACCATTGTAAGCACACTGTGGTCAGTTCTCTATCTGTGCTGGAAACTCAGCCTGCTCTCCAATGATCAGACTTGTCCTGACACACCGCCTCCCTGCACAGCCTTTCACTGAAAAGATCAGTGGACTGCTGTTTCTCCTCTCCCCATCTCTTATGCAGCTGAGAACAGCGGGAATGTGATCACTTATAAAAAAAGATGCATTTATAATGTGGTGGGGTTTTTTTTTATATCCATACACAAATGTTTTGCTTTTCATTTCAGTTTTAAACTGAATGGGTTGTTTGACAAACTGAGTATTTACAGTCACCTTTTAAGGCTACTTTCACACACAGACTGCCTGAGCGCTAGTGGTAAAGCGCTGCTAGTTCTAGCGCCATGCGGGCGGGAACAGGGCGCTTTTAACCCCAAAGAAGGAGTTAACAAGGGGTTAAAAAGCGTCGCTGCCAAAGCGCTTTGCAGGTGCTTTGGCAGTGCGTTCCATTGATTTCAATGGCAAGGGCAGTTTAGGAGCAGTATATATACCACTCCCGCACAGCCCCTAAGATGCTGCTTGCAGCACTTTTTCGTCCTTCAAGCGCACTGCCCCCGTGTGAGTCGGGTGGGGTTGAGTCATTGAGAAATAAAGATAAGCTTAGAAATTGAGAACTTACCACTGAAGCTGAAATTGCTATATAGCAGTTGGGATACTAATAAAGGCAAGTGAAGAAAGGGAAATGATTTTACAAGTTCGCAAAAACCATTATAATTACCTGAAAGCTATTTTCACCCTTGTTAATGTATTATCCACATGACACTGTACCTAACTGCAAAATGTTTCATGTGTAATGTTTGTTCCTGTGACAAATCAGTCTTCTCTTGTTATGTATCATTGTAGTAAATATTATTCATTATCATATTAATGAAAAGTTGGGGGTTACAGATTTTGTGTCTTGGCTGCTATCCTAATCATGCCTTTTACTTTTTGTTTTGAATGTATTTTTTTTTCTTTTAGTCTACAGACGCTGGTGCTCCTTGTCCTCCCATTGTCCCTGTGATCCCTGTTATTCCAGTCCCTGCTGAGAGCAATGTCATTCCATCCTCCACTCCACAGGTCTTTTTCCCCATTTTGTTTTGTGTGTGTGTTTTCCTGATTTTGTATAAGCTGTTTTGTGTTATTTTTTGCATTACATTGTTTTCCACTAATATTTCATCGCCTCTTTTGATGTTTATGGTAAATCTGGGCTCATGCACCTCCATATTTTTCATTAAAAAAACTAAAGGTTTACCAAGTCTAATTTATTATGCAAATGGTGGTGTGTGTGTGTGTGTGTGTGTGTGTGTGTGTGTGTGTGTGTGTGTGTGTGTGTGTGTGTGTGTGATGTGCATTTACATACAGATACTTGCATGCATTGATTTTATTACCTCATCTAAAGTAATTCTAGAATGCTTTTGTACAGTTCAGTGTGTTTTAATATAAACATATATAAAAAGAATACCGGTACCATTTCATGCACCTGTCTCAGGGGTCATCCTTTGGAAACAGGCTGCATGTAGCATGGCAGTAATGCAGCATCTGAATTAGTGAGCTGGTTGGCTGGAGGCAGAGACTGTGAGTCTTGTGCTACAGACCAACGCCTAACACTGAACCTTCATATCTCCAACCCAATATTCAGTGTTTTAAAATGCCATAATAAGGCCTGGTACATACCTATGCAGTTTGCTTTTGATCTGTTTTCTTGGGATGAGTGCTTTTTGGGATGCGTTTGGAAACGCAAATTGCACTAAATGCTTTTCTGCAGCTTCTCTGTTGAAGTCCATTTAGTTCCTTTCCTAAAGCTAGCCATCCCCACTCCACAGAAGTCGATTAAGTTACTTTTGTTGAAGAAACAAATTGAACATTTCAGATGATCAGCTTGCTGCAGCCAATCAACTACATCCACTAATTGGTGTATTCTGACAGAGGCTTGTGTGGCTGTCAGAAAAGAATGTCCCGACTAGAGTCGAGGGATGGGATTCATCCATACAGCTTGTTTGTGTGGATGGCGGAATCTTAGTATTTTTAATTTTTGTTTTTTTTCGTTCAGACCGCTGGCAAGAGATGAGGTTTCAAGGGTCTAGAACTGTGGTCTCCAAACTGCAGCCCATGGACTGGATGTGGCCCTTTGCTTGCCTTTATCTGGCCCTGAAGGCACCATTTCATCCATGCACATCGGTGATGGGGCTCTATTCCTCTCCTAAATACCATCACTAGAACACCATTTCTCTTGCTGGTGTCAACAATGGGGTACTAGTCCTCCCACTAAAACCAATAATGGGGCACTATTCCTGCAATTAATACAAAGATGGGCCACTATTCCTCCCACTAACACCACAGATAAGCCACTAGTCCTGCCACTGATTATTATTTTACAGGATTTAAATAGTGCCAACAGTTTGCACAATGCTTAATACCAATGATGAGACACCATGCTTCCCATTGACACCAAAGGTGGGGCACTATTCCTCCCACTAAAACCAATGAGGAGGAACCATTTACTTCCACTGATAGCAAGGCATTTTCGATTTCCACTGGCCCCTCTAAAGCCCTGAAGGACAGTTAACTGGCCCTTTGTTTAGAAAGTTTGAAGACCCCTGGTCTAGAAACTAGAATTGGTTTCTTTGCCCTTTCCCTGTTTGTTTTCCAACCTGTCTGTGTCTCTGCGCGGAGTAGTAACCTCCATGCAGCTGTTGCAGATTTTTTAGAGCATGGTGTTATTTCTCTCGTTCCTATGGCAGAAAAGTTTCAGGTGTTTCACTCCAGCCCTTTCACAGATTTATAATCAAAATGGGGTAGCCACCCCATTGGGCCTTTTAATGTGTCCATTTGGACCTAAACCTTTTGCATGTTATCAACCAGGTCTGTCATAGCTTTCCTTCAGCAGGGAGACTTTCTGGTTTCTGTGGACATCAAAGAAGCTTACTTGTATGTCCCAGATCATCCACGTTGCCATCATATCTTAGTCATAAACCAATGGTGGTTAATAGGGTCCATCTCTATCTTTTTAGGAGTATGACCTTAATTTTTCCTAACCTCTTTGAGGAAGATATGGAGTAAGGTGGGGTGGACAAGATACTCAGGTGACATTCTCAGTCTAAATTGGGTCCATCCTTTTAATGCTAGCCTTGGATCCCAAATTCCCCCCAAGTCTATCCAGAAGCCCCCACAATGAAGGTACACCCTTCACTCTTTGGATTGGGGAGACATCTGTGCGTTTTTGTGCCAAACTGGATAGAGACATTCTGGACCTCTGCGTCCAATCTTTCATTTCAAGGGGGCTACAAAATGGTTTCTATCCCTGCCAGCGCCATGATTTCTACCTTCAGTTTTCCAGCTTCATCTCAAGCATTGACAGATTGTGGACCTCCTAAGTCGACTTCAAACACAGGGTAGTAATTCCAGTTCCTGCAGAGGAGGGGCTCAAAGGGTTTTACTCAAACCTGTTCACTGTCCTAAGACCAAATGGAGATATTCGCCCATTTTGGACCTAAAATCCTAAAAGCGTTATCTGTCATTGCTTCTCTCAAGTTAGGGGAATTTTTGGCTGCAAAGGGTAGGAGTGATTAGTTTTTACAGCTTACTCTACAAGTTTTAAAGCCTTTGGTTTTTTTTGGCATAAAGCAACTGGATGCCACCTAGTCTTCTGTTAACATGTTTAAGTTTTACCTGGTGGGTGTTCAAACCCCATTGGATGCCAGTTTTAAACTTGAAGGGGAACTGAAGTCCAAATATAAATTAAAAAAAGAATCTGCGACCAGGCAGACTTTTTATTGCAGAAGAGACATGCAATAAAGTACACTTACCTGCCTGTTCGCAATCCTCTGCAGCATGTACACTAAATCAGTTTACATTCCGGCACACTGCCAGTGTGCCAGATGACTGTACTCCCACGCCAGCCAATTGCAGCGGGTGAACATTGGCCCCTGGAAGAACCCAGGGAGAAGATGTTGGTGAAGCACCTAGTAAGCGCCAGACTGTTGGAGCTAAGGTAAGTAATCGTGCCTTTAGTTCCGTTTTTTAAGATGCTTCAGGCAACTCTTGGTGTTGCAGGAAGCCCCCAATTTCATAGCTTTTATTTAGTTTTATTTTTTATGTGGTCCTGTTAGTGTTGCGAATGCACACCCCTCAGTTGGACTGCTTTTGTACATCCCAATAGTGTCTAAATTGTGTGTCCCAAAACCAAAAATATAAAATATTGCAGCTTACCAATCATTAACTGTGGTGGCTACATTCAATTTCTTTTTTTTTTTTTCCCCCTTTTTTCATCTGGTCAGTAACACAACTCCTGTATTAGAGTGGCACAGGAGCACCTTTGGACAGCAGCATTGTTAATCGGGGGGGGGGGGGGGGGTGTTGGCCGTACTAGCAAATTTAGATACCCTAACAAATTGAAGCCAAACTCTAGCTCACACTTTATAAGCAATTCCAGCAACAGATTTTTTTTTTTTTCCTTTTTTGGGATAAAGGTTTTACATAAGGCCTCAGGCATACTAAGCTTAAACTCCACTTTTACAGGCATGTATGGATCAAAATGCGTTTGCAAAGCACAGCTATAGGCCTATTGTTTTTTTATGCAGCTTTTCTCCTGCCAGGAGAAAAGGTGTCCAGAGAAGCTGGGCAAATGTGCAGTGTGCATGAGACCTAAAATCTGATCATTGCAAGCACCCCTCTCAGTAGTAAATGGTTGTATTCTCCCTCTAACTGCTACAAAACCAAGCAAGCTTGTTCTTTTGAAGAACTGGCCAGATCACCAGGTAAGACTAAAGGAAAGAGAGCCAATAAAGAAAATGAATGCAGCTGTCACATCTAAGAATTGTAACCTGCAATATAAGGCTTGCTGTTGGGTTTCATGCCGTAGTTTTGTCCATAAAATCTGTTTCTTGGAGTTCATTAAGGGACACATGTCCTACACCTTTGTATTCATGATCTAGTACTGCTTTTCTACAAACTTGTTGGAGGGGTTATACCAGGCTGGTCACTGTTTTATTTTTGGGGGGGTTTCTAAATCCTTGTGTAGGTGGTCCAGTCTCTGAATCATGTGTCCATTAAAGAACTCCAAGAACTAGATTTTATGATGAGTATTAAATCTTATTTGGGTAGATTACCAAAAGATCCAGCAGTTCTAGGAACTTGCTGAACATGAGGTACATATTAGGGATGCACTGAAATTTGGCCGCCAAAATATATCGAGCGAAAATGGCTTTTTCGGCAATTTGCCGAAAGAGAAATCTTGCTGATAATTGAGCCGAAAATGGGACGGGGCCCCGTCCATTAAGGGGGTGTCCTGGCGCGGCGCACCGCAGTCCTCTCCTCTCTTCTGCTCCTCCCCTCCAATATCACACTGAGTGTCAGCTCTGTGCACTGTGTCCTGTCCTCCCTCCCTCCCCACCACACATTCGTCGTTCCCGCCCTCTCTCCAGAGGTCACATGGTACCGTGACGTCAGCTCTCACCCCAGTCACATGGCCGCGGTTCCTTCTATCCCCTCTAGCGGGTCACCGAGAGCCGAGTGTCATCAGGCAGCATGCTGTCCCTGCGGCGCCTCCTCTACAGCCTGTCCCGGCAGGTCCGGGGGCATCCGGCCATCGCTCTGTCAGTACAGGCTGGGCTCTTGTCGTTGACGCTTTCAATGTGATGCAACAGAGGAGGCTGGATGTGTTCGGGAAGAGGACGGTGAGAGGCGGCCTGGGGGGTGTGAGCTGTGCCTAGGGCTGACCTGTGACCCCACATCTCCCAATACTGACCTGTGACCCCACATCTCCCAATACTGACCTGTGACCCCACATCTCCCAATACTGACCTGTGACCCCACATCTCCCAATACTGACCTGTGACCCCACATCTCCCAATACTGACCTGTGACCCCACATCTCCCAATACTGACCTGTGACCCCACATCTCCCAATACTGACCTGTGACCCCACATCTCCCAATACTGACCTGTGACCCCTAATCCTCGTCTCCTAATGCTGACCTATGACCCCCCTGTTCTGACCCCACGCCTCTGGACCCTCATGTCCCCCTCCTCTGACCCTTGTCTCCCGACCCTGACCCTAATTTCTTAGCACTGACCCTCATCCCCAAATCTCCCAGCACCGACTCTTCTCTTGACCCATGTCTTCCAGCTCTGACCTGTGTCCCTCTCATCTGACCCTTGTCTCTTGACACTGACCCTCATTTCCCAGCACTGACCTACATTCCCACATCTCTCTGCACTGACCTGTGTCTACCAGCTCTAACCCACTTTGCCATATCTTGTGGCACTAACTTGATTTTGTACTGACTCGTGTCTCCTGGCACTGAACCACAACCCTATGTCCCCCTGGGCTCACATACTTACCCGTACCATGTCTCCAGTCTCTGACCATCTCCTGTACCATGTCCCCAGTTTATGACCATCTCCTGTAATGTGTCTGCAGTCTCTGACCTTCTCCTGTAATGTGTCTGCAGTCTGATCGTCTCCTGTAGTATGTCCGCAGTCTCTGACCATCTCCTGTAGTATGCCCGCAGTCTCTGACCATCTCCTGTAGCGTGTCCGCACTCTCTGACCATCTCCTGTAGCGTGTCCGCACTCTCTGACCATCTCCTGTAGCGTGTCCGCACTCTCTGACCATCTCCTGTAGCGTGTCCGCAGTCTCTGACCATCTCCTGTACCGTGTCCGCAGTCTCTGACCATCTCCTGTACCGTGTCTGCAGTCTCTGACCATCTCCTGTACCGTGTCTGTAGTCTCTGCCATCTCCTGTACCGTGTCTGCAGTCTCTGCCATCTCCTGTACCGTGTCTGCAGTCTCTGCCATCTCCTGTACCGTGTCTGCAGTCTCTGCCATCTCCTGTACCGTGTCTGCAGTCTCTGCCATCTCCTGTACCGTGTCTGCAGTCTCTGCCATCTCCTGTACCGTGTCTGCAGTCTCTGCCATCTCCTGTACCGTGTCTGCAGTCTCTGCCATCTCCTGTACCGTGTCTGCAGTCTCTGCCATCTCCTGTACCGTCTCTGCCATCTCCTGTACCGTGTCTGCAGTCTCTGCCATCTCCTGTACCGTGTCTGCAGTCTCTGCCATCTCCTGTACCGTGTCCCCAGTCTCTGACCATCTCCTGTACCGTGTCCCCAGTCTCTGACCATCTCCTGTACCGTGTCCCCAGTCTCTGACCATCTCCTGTACCGTGTCCCCAGTCTCTGACCATCTCCTGTACCGTGTCCCCAGTCTCTGACCATCTCCTGTACAAAAATATTTTTTAAAAACAGTCACTTTCGGTATCAGTGCTGTTTCGGTTTCGGTTTTCGGCCTAGTGTATTTTTCATTTTCGGTATCGGTTTCAGCACCAAAAAACCCATTCGGTGCATCCCTAGTACATATGCAACGGCATCCTCTGCCTGATACAATTCCTATTAAAGGGGTTCTAAAAATGCAGATACTGGTAACATTCCATTCATATGATTACTTCATCATTCTGAGGCAAATATTGTTAATGCCGATCAGCTCAGCCCCCACAGCAGGACTAAGATACGATGCCAGCTTAAGTAAAGTCTTCCTTTTTAATTATACCTACAGGTAAGCCTATAATAAGGAGATATTTACTATATACGCTGCTGCCGACATCATTGGCGCATGCTCTCTGAAGGAACGGCCACCTGTGCTATTTCTTCGGGGCTCTGTGCTGTGCCCGCCGGCTCCCGTGCACGGGAGTGACATCACGGCTCCGGCCAGTCACAGCGCCAAAGCCCACAAACCCAGAAGAAACACCAGGGAAGATGTCAGCCGTCTCAGCGGTGTGTGGGCACCGCTGCAGGGCTTCGTTTATAAGGTAAGTATTTCACAATGAGCTAGTATGCGATGCATACTAGCTCATTATGCCTTTGTCTTTTAGTTGTTTTTTTTTTAAACAGGTTTACAACCTCTTTAAAACATGATCTAGCCTTGTGGCTTTAATTTTTTTTGTGCACTTTGTAACTTTTTCAATCAACAGCCAACCGTGTGATTATTCTTCTGACATTTAAAGCCAAACTAAAGGCAAAACTTTTTTTTCTTTCTTTGTTTTTTCATTTTTGGATAGACTAGCGGAGGGTTACAACAGCTGTCAGTTTTTATTTGGCATCCGTGTCCCATTTGGGGAGATTTACTTTCACTTCCTGTCCCATAGCCCTAAGGCCCCTTTCACACTGGAGCGGTTTTCAGGCGGTATTGCGCTAAAAATACAGCCTGAAAACCGCCCCTAAACAGCCTCCGCTGTTTGTTCAGTGTGAAAGCCCGAGGGCTTTCACACTGAAGCGGTGCGCAGGCAGGGCGGTGAAAAAAGTCCTGCAAACCGCTTTTTTGGAGCGGGGAAGGAGCGGTGTATTCACCGCTCCTTCCCCGCTCCTGCCCATTGAAATCAATGGGACAGCGCTGCTATAGCCGCGCTGTACGAGGGATTTTAACCCTTTTTCGGCCACCAGCGGGGGTAAAACCGCACCGCTAGCGGCCGAATACTGCTGCAAGAACGACGGTACAGCAGCGCTAAAAATAGCGCTGTTGTACCGCCGACGCCCCCACCGCCCCAGTGTGAAAGGGGCCAAACAGGGTGAGAGGAGATCCCTGAAAATTAAGGGTATCCACAGGTCACCAGAACTAATGTCCACATTGTAAGATTTCCCCTCTAGTACTTTTCCGGGGACAACCCAAAATGTGGGCTTTTTTCTTTAACTAAAAAAAAGTTTTGCGTTTAGTGATACTTCAAGCATGCTTCTCATCTGCACCTATAAGCTTTTGTGTGAATACAGAATCAGTTGTGCTTTTGCTGAAGCAGACTCTTGTGAATCTTGAAGCTTTGTGCTATTGTGTGACTCCCTAACTCAACATTACTTTATTTGTTGTAGTGCTGACAAGATAAGCAGATGTATGATTTTGTTACCTTCTGTAAGAATGTTTTTTAATGTTAACATGTTTGTGCTTTCTTTTAAGGCAAATCCTCCTCCAGTGATTGTAAACACAGATAGCCTGGACACTCCTCCATATGTAAGTGTAGTCATGTAAATCTGTTTTATATGTTTCTAACCATTACCAATAATGTGTAGAGTTTGGGAACTGTTTGTGTAGGGAATGAGGGAAACAAACTTCTATGATCTTGATATCCTTTTGTTGAATTTTGTGTGATCTGCAAGCAGAGAAAAGGGTCTGTAAAACTGATATGAAAATAGTGACTTTATCAGTTCTTTTTTTTTTTGTATTGTGTGGAGATGGATTAGAACCCCTGTCAGTTTTTTTTGCTGTCTGTGCCCGAGTTAGGGAAATTCATCCTCTCTATTTGTCCTGTTTACAATTATCATTGAAAGTGAAAGTAAAAGAAAATCCCAAATTTTGTGTCGTCCATAGAAAAGTAATAGAAGGGAAATCTTCCAATGGGGACACTAGTTCTGGTGACCTGGGGGTGCCTTAATTTGCAGGGATTTTCTCTCCCTTCCTGTTTGGCTATGGCACAGGGAGTGTAGGGGAAATCTCTGCAATGGGACACAGATGGGCGGAAAAAAAAAACACGTCAGGGGGGTTATAACCCTTCCTTACTCTAGCCAAAATGAAAAGTTTGATCATGTACATTATTGTTGCCAGTTGGACAACCTTTTAATGGCAAATGAGTGGCTTATTCTGCAAATACTATAAATTATAGTAGCCAGCGCAGTTTCCCTGAACTAAACACTACAGCAGATATCTGGTTATCCTGTTTTGCAATGCTTCATATTCCGTAGAATAACATGTGACTTATGGACAGTTTGTGTGTGCCAAAGTACAGCAGAATGAGGCAAATCGTTTACAAACAAAGCTAATAATGAGCCAAACCAGAAGAGCAAAATAATTAGCTGGTGACTGTTGCTTTGCTAATGGCATTCCAGCTCTTTCCTATCTGTTTATTTCTTCATAAACAAAAGCTGTGCATTAAATTTTCAGTATTTGTGAAGTTTAATATCTCTTGGATCTTTTCCCAGTGGTTTCATTAGAAATTGGTATTCAGTATCGCATCTCATTCTCCCAACGGTTGGTTGGACAGAATTGTCTGAGCATTAACAACTACTTCTATGTTGTGTCCTAGTAACGTGCGTTTTCCTGAGTACACAGTAAAATGTTGCTTCTTTGAAAGTTTTTTTTAAAACTGGTAATTATTTAGCATGATATAGCCTTTTGTTAATTAAAAGCAATTTAAAGAGCAACCTTTCTGCCAGTTCTATAAAGACTAAGCTTTCAAACACACAAGTGACTGTTTTAAAAGGCAAAAAAAATCTTTGGGAGCCCATTTTAAACTTTTCCAGACCATCATAGAACTAGGGGTGCACCGAATGGGTTTTTTGGTGCAGAAACCGATACCGAAAAGGAAAAATACACTAGGCCGAAAACTGATACCGAAAATGACTGTTTTAAAAAAAATATTTTTATATATTTTAAATAAAATGTATACATTTTTATTTGACACATTGCTAATAGTATTAGCAAAATTTCCATGCGGTGCACCTCTAGCAGATATGATGAGTAGAGATGGTCAGAGACTGGGGACACGGTACAGGAGATGGCCAGAGACTGGGGACACGGTACAGGAGATGGCCAGAGACTGGGGACACGGTACAGGAGATGGCCAGAGACTGGGGACACGGTACAGGAGATGGCCAGAGACTGGGGACACGGTACAGGAGATGGCCAGAGACTGGGGACACGGTACAGGAGATGGCCAGAGACTGGGGACACGGTACAGGAGATGGTCAGAGACTGGGGACACGGTACAGGAGATGGTCAGAGACTGGGGACACGGTACAGGAGATGGTCAGAGACTGGGGACACGGTACAGGAGATGGTCAGAGACTGGGGACACGGTACAGGAGATGGTCAGAGACTGGGGACACGGTACAGGAGATGGTCAGAGACTGGGGACACGGTACAGGAGATGGTCAGAGACTGGGGACACGGTACAGGAGATGGTCAGAGACTGGGGACACGGTACAGGAGATGGTCAGAGACTGGGGACACGGTACAGGAGATGGTCAGAGACTGCTGACATGATACAAGAGATCAATGCAGCCTCACCAGTGCCCATCATGCAGCCTGCCAGTTCCCGAATCAGAGCGGTGATCTCTGTGTGTCATGGAGCTGCATTTGAATTGCCCATGTCGCAGTAACTATGTCCTGCCTCCTGTAATCATGTCACACTGATTCAATGTCCCAGGAGGCGGCAGTTACTGCAGTCTGTGTAGTTAAGCTCCGTGACACACGGGGGGAGGAGGAGGAGAAGAGAGTAGAGGACTGCGCCGCACCAGGGACGGGGCGCCATTTTCGGCGCCATTTTTCTTTTGGCAGAGTGCCGAAAACGCCATTTTCGGCCGCCGAAATTTCGGTGCGTCCCTACATAGAACCCTTTAGCTATGTATACAGAAACACATTGCTAGGCTTAGCTCTTATTGTCTCAAATATATGGGTCACGCTTCTTTTTATGTAGCTATTTCGTATGTAGGCACTTAACAGTGAATATTTCAAGTACAGTGGGTTTAGAAAAGAGCCACCCCCTTTAAAATCACATTTTGTCGCTTTTCAGCCTGAAATGAAGACAGGGACACTTTTTTTTGTTTCATCCTGGTGTATTTGCTCAGTGCAACTAATAACCTAATAATAAATAGTTGGAAAACGGCTCTTCCCACTCTCCTAAAAATGACCTGTAAACTCAATCAGGTGTAGCAAATCACATTCTCAATGGCACACGCAGCTATTTGACTTTCAACTGTGATCAGATGTGGTCATTTTGATTAGCTCAGCATGAAGAGAGCTTTCCTGGAGCATTTCAGTCCCTGGTAGTGATGAAGTCACGGCCGATCACAGGTGGTACCGCCCCACTTTGCACGGCGCATGCGCGTGATTATGAGCGTGCTGCGCGTGCATGTCGGTTGTGACGTGTTCTCAGGAACACTGCTCATCACCCACGCTGGTAAACAGCCATTGGCCGGTGGCTGTTTACCATGTGATCGGCTGTGATCCTTTCACAGCCGATCACTATATGTCAACAAACCGCGGATTCTCCTCCTCACACACCGATGACAACTTTCTGTAAAAAAAAAAAAAAAAAAAGCGTTTTCATTTTTTCCCCCATATTTTACAAAAACTTCTGGAAAAAAAATGAACTGTTCAAAAGACTCAAGCCACATAGCTTATACGTTTGGGTGTTTGCTTTCCAAAATGGGGTCGTTTTGTGGGCAATTCCATTGTCCTGGCGCTCAAGGGCCTTCAAAAGTGTAATAGGTGGTTGAGAAATGAGATTTGTCATTTATGTTCGTAGAACGCTTGAAGGTGCTACTTCAATGTTGGTCCTTTGTATGTGGCCAGACTGTTTAAAAGTCTCTCACGTGTAGTATCGCCAGACTCGGGAAGAGTAGCAGAATGTATTTTGGGGTGTAATTTGTTGTATGCATATGCTTTGTGTGAGAAATAACCTGATAATATGACAATTTTGTAAAAATAATTTAAAAAAAAAATCTTCATTTTGCAAAGAATTGTGGGGAAAAAATTACAACTTAAAAAAACTCACCATGCTACTTAATACCTTGGAATGTCTACTTTCTAAAAAAAGGGGTCATTTGGGGGGTATTTGTACTTTCCTGACTTGTTAGAGCCAGTTCACACTGAGGCAGCGCGACTGCCCCAGGTGACCTGCACACGACAGCAGCGGCGACTTGCAAAAAGACTTCTATATAGAAGTCAATGCAAGTAGCCCCCAAAGTCATACAGGAACCTTTTTCTAAGTCGGAGCAACTTGCGTCGCTCCTATTAGTATGGTTCCATTGTACAGAACGGGACGCGCCTTTTCAGGCAGCTAAGTCGCCTGACCAGTCGTCCCAGTGTCTCGAAATGAGATTCACCTGATGTACTGAAGGCCTGATCAGATGTGATATATTTTCAGTGGTTGGCACCATAGTTTGTAGACTCCATAACTTTCACAAAGATCAAATAATATGCACTAATTTGGGTTATGTAGCAGTATAAATTTTGGCCAAAATTTGTGAAGAAAAATTACTAATTGGCAAAATTTTATGACAGAAACAAAGAATGTAAATTTTGTGGGAAAAAAATGCCTGTCTATAGCACAAAAAATAAAAAAAACCCACTAGTGATTAAATACAACCAAAAGAAAGCTCTATTTGTTTAAAAAAAAGACACACGTTTCATATGGGTACAGTGTTACTTGACTGAGTAATTGTCACTCAAACTGTGAGAGCGCTGAAAGCTAAAAATTGGTCTGGGCAGCCTTGTATTAAGGTGGTTAAAAAGACAAGTTTGTGAAAAAAGTTTTTTAAATAATTTTCAAAAAAATATATACACACCACAGTTTGTGTTAGGGATCGACCGCTATGGTTTTTTTCGGTGCCGATATTTCGGCCACCTCTCCTGCCGATACTTTTTGCCGATATTACAATGTCATTTTATCTTTTTTTTTTTTTTTTATCATGGTTATTGCTGTTGCAAGGAATGTAAACATCCCTTGTGACAGTAATAGGCAGTGACTTGTACTCTTTATGGAGGGAGCGGGGGTCTAGAAGACCCCAAACCCCTCCTTTGCACTCCAAAGTATTCAAAAACGTCAAGATCGGCGTTTTTGAATACTTTGTTTTTTAAAACTGGCGCCTTTACGTTGCCAGTAATCCGGGAAGTAATGTCATGAAATCACTTCCGGCTTACTAGAGCCGAGACCGGAACAAAGAATCGGGGGGGGGGGGGGGGGGGGGGGGGGATGTCCCCTCCCATTGCTTGTAATAACAGGCATCGGTTGTTTTTACAATAAAGCAGACTGTCCATGCTAAAGAACGATACCAGGGTAATGCATGCAGCTGCATGCATTACCCCGGTAAAACCCCTTGAAGCAATATCGGTCAGTTTTTTGACCGATAACGATACTTCTAAAAAAAAGCCAATATGGCCCACACCGATAATCGGTTGATCCCTAGTTTGTATACACGCTAACTTTCACACAGACTATGTATTGATTTGGGTTACTTTTACCAATGAAATGTAGCATTTTGGCCTAAATTTATGAAGAAAGATTTGTTTGCCAATTTTTTTTTTTATTTTTTTTTAAAGCGGTTTAGAAAGCAGAGGTTTATATCGTTCCTATTTTAATGCTTTTTCTTTCCTGAGTAATTTTTAAATTTAAGAACCAAAACATTCAGCTCTTCAATAGAATGGTCTGTTTGTAAGAAATTATGTCCAAACAGGTGTGCAGCAATCCACTTAACATTTTGTTAAACCTTTGTGTATCGGTGCTGTTTGGACCATAGAAGAAGGGGGTAGACCCCGAAAGCTGTCATTAAAATAAAAGTGACAAAAAGTATCCTAATCAGTACCTAACTGTATAGTTGCAAGTGCACTAATGCAGCTGCACTCACCTCAGGCTACTTTTAGAAGACAATAGAAATCTGAGTGTTCAAAGGCAGATTAGATGCTATGGACCTGATTATATATGTCAGCGCTTTTTTTACTTGGTGGACGTGTTTGTCTTGGGTCTTTTCTTACCTCACATAACAGCTGTTGCATTTTGTGCTGTCGGCAACCCAGCTGGTAAAAAACCTAGCGCCCTGCTGTGTGCACACTGTCTCCCTAGATTTGAATAAGATATTGCACCTGCAGTTGGAGTATGGCCCATTCAAAACTATGAGATGTTAGTAAGTAACCAACCAACTGTGGGGATGGAGAATGGAGGCCTATGGCACAGGTTAGTGTACTGAGGGGGCTGGGGGATATAAACATGTCCTTTTTAAGAATGGCTCACTTCCAGTGGACTTCTTTTCTCAAGTAAAACTGGTGTACTGTCTGCTTTAAGCTTCACTCAGGTGTATTTCTATTACTGACTGCATGCCATTTAACTTGCTTTTCATTTATTTTGTAGGTAAATGGAACAGATGTGGATTATGAATATGAAGAAATCACACTTGAAAGGGTAATGCATATTAAAAATAAAATTGGCTTTATCCAAAGCAAATTCTGGGTTGTACAGGGGTTGATTACCTGCTTTTAATGTGTTGTCTGCTGGCAAGACCAAGGCCCTGTCAGAGAATTTTCCCACAACATACTTATTATTTGAATTTTAGCTGTATGCATAAGGGGGCATTCAAAACCCCATGTATAGGTATGTTTTATAGATCCGATAAGGAAATAAAAGGACAAAATTAAAGTGGTTGAAAACCTCAAATGTGAAATATGAACAAAGCATATTCCTCTATAATGTGTACTTGGCTCAGTCTAGAGCACCAAGTGCCATTTATGTTCCTCTGCTGTCTGCACTAGTCACGTCTGACAAGTTTTCCTGATGCCAAGAAGTATAAAGATGACAGGGGAGGGAGCTCCATCAAACACCCTGTGATTTGACAGCCTCAGCTCTTGTCCTATGTGAAGGGGTGGGTGTCCCTACCCTCCAGTCAGCTCTTGGCTCTCCTCACTGAGCTCTCTAGAGTGGAACTGGAAGCTCAGACAAGCTGTATAAATTCAGTACTTAGAGCAGATGTAGAGGAGAGACGGTTGCAGATAAACAGGTACAGATTATGTATTAGGAGGATTTGTTTACTCTGTGCATCACCTGAGACTGGTCCATTCACTGCGTACACGTAAGGGTTTACAACCACTTTAACTTCCTGAAGATTGGTACCAGTAAATGCTGCTGGCCGAGCATCCCAGTGTGCTCCCCTGGTCCGCTCTCACTCATGGTTAATGTTTGGCTGAAGCCATTTATTATCAATCAACTGTGTTTACTCCTTTTTTAAATCATAACAGAAACTACCCAAATGACCCTGATCAAAAGTTTACATACCCTGGTGATTTTTCCTGATAACATACACACAAGTTGACACAAAGGGGTTTGAATGGCTATTAAAGGTAACCATCCTCACCTGTTATCTGTTTGCTTGTGATTAGTGTGTGTGTATAAAAGGTCAATGAGTTTCTGGACTCCTGACAGACCCTTGCATCTTTCATCCAGTGCTGCACTGACATTTCTGGATTCTGAGTTATGGAGAAAGCAAAAGAATTGTCAAATGATCTGTGGGAAAAGGTAGTTGAACTGTATAAAACAGGAAAGGGATATAAAAAGATATCCAAGAAATTGAGAATGCCAATCAGCGGTGTTCAAACTCTAATCAAGAAGTGAAAACTGAGGGGTTCTGTTAAAACCAAAGGCCAACTAAGACCAACTAAAATTTCATCCACAACTGCCAGCAAAGTCGTTTGGCATGCAAAGAAAAAACCCACAAATAACTTCAGATGAAATGCAGGACTCTCTGCAAACGTGGTGTGGCTGTTTCAAGATGCACAATAAGGAGGCAATTGAAGAAAGATGGGCTGCATGGTTGAGTCGCCAGAAGAAAGTCATTACTACGCAAATGCCACAAAGTATCCCGCTTACAATACGCCAAACAGCACAGAGACAAGCCTCAAACCATCTGGCACAAAGTCATTTGGAGTGATGAGACCAAAATTGAGCTTTTTGGCCACAACTGCTACATTTGGAGAGGTGTCAACAAGGCCTATGATGAAAGGTACGGAGGTGGATCGCTGCTGTTTTGGGGATGTGTGAGCTACAAAAGGCGCAGGAGATTTGGTCAAAATTGTTGGCAAGATAAATGCAGTATGTTATCAAAAAATATCAAAAGGAACATTTGCATTCATCGGCCAGGAAGCTGCACATGGGACGCACTTAGACATTCCAACATGACAATGATCCAAAACACAAGGCCAAGTCGACCTGTCATTGGCTACAGCAGAATAAAGTGAAGGTTCTTGAGTGGCCATCTCAGTCTCCTGACCTGAATATCATTGAGCCACTCTGGGGAGATCTCAAACTTGCAGTTCATGCAAGACAGCCCAAGAATTTACAGGAACTGAAGGCTTTTTGCCAAGAGGAATGGGCAGCTTTACCATCTGAGAAGATAAGGAGCCTCATCCACAAATACCACAAAAGACTTCAAGCCCTCATTAATGTTAAAGGGGGCAATACACGGTATTAAGAACTGGGGTATGTAAACTTTTGATCAGGGTCATTTGGGTAGTTTGTTGTCATTATAATTTAAAAAGAATAAACACAGTTTGATAATAAATGGCTTCAGCCAAACACTAACCATGAGTGAAAGAAAAGTTTTTGTGTTATCATTCGTATTCTCTGAAAAATGGCCAAGAAATCACAAATTCTGCCAGGGTATGTAAACTTATGAGCACAACTGTAGATCTTTACCTCTCAACCTCTCAAAGGTTGCTTACCCCTGTTCTAGACGTTCTATAAATGTTTTTGTTTTTTTTGTTTTTTTAAGTGAATGCCCGTTAATCCTAAGTATAAAAAAATGTAAGCAGCACTCTAAAACTTAGCTCTTTTTTCTGTGTTTAACAGTACAAAAAAAAAAACTGTACGTTTCATTACTTATGGCTTTCTCATAAGAATAGGGGGAACCAGTACTTGCTAGAATAGGGGGAGCCAGTACTTCCTAGTTTTGTGAAGGAGGAAGTGATGTCACTACTATTTCCCCCTTGGGAAAATGCACACCTTGAAGCTTCCTTCTCAGCAAACACACCTCATCTGTTCACAGTTCAATCACCCATCCTTTACATCTGCTCGCAGCCACATTCTAAGACTAAGCTATCTATCCCTGTAAAGAAGAAATCGTTATACTGTACATACCTTTTCTGAGCTGTCAGCGGCGGCTTCTGTGTGTGAGAGTGTGCAGAAGAAGCAGCTGGCAACGAAAGCCCCATAGTAACTCTATGGGTGACGTCGCTTCCCAGGCGTTTCACAGCTTGTCGGCTGTCTCCTGTACACAGCCGTCGCTGGAGACTGGACCGGATTGGCTTCAGAAAAAGTATGTATAGCGATTTTTGCTTTAGAGGTTTAGATGGGTTAGTCTTAGAATGTGGCTGAGTAGATTTAGACCCCTTTCACACTGAGGTGTTTTTCTGGCACTTTTGGGCTAAAAATAGCGCCTGTAAAGCGCCTGAAAAATGGCTCCCCTGCAGTCTGTGTGAAAGCCCAAGGGCTTGCACACTGAGGCGATGCGCTGGCAGGACGTTAAAAAAAAAAAAAACTCCTGCAAGCAGCATCTTTGGAGCATTGAAGGAGCGCTGTATACACCGCTCCTGCCAGTAAAGCAATGCTGCAGCGGCGCTATGTGGGTGGTTTTAACCCTTTTTCGGCCACTAGCGGGGAATAAAAGCACCCCACTAGTGGCCGAAAACTTCTGCAAAATCTATGGTAAAGCAGCGCTAAAAATAGCGGCACTTTACTGCAGACGCCTCGGGGTGAGAGCACCCTTAGAGTTTGATTTAGCTTGAACTTTCACTTTTAAATTTCACTGCATCAATGGGCTTTTGTTCCCTTCAAGATTTTGTATTTCCTGTCAAGTCAGTGGAAAGGCAAAACCTGCTAAAAGCAGGTCAGATGCTGATCAGAAGGTGATCTGCTGCAGGTCAAAAGGCACTTATCGTTCAATGCAATGCAAATGACACAAGCTCAAGGCCTGTGTTGTCTTTCACTTCCCGCCCTCCCTGTGTGCCTATGTTTTCACAGCCTCTTACCCCCTCAAATTGTCCTGTGTGATTGTGTTTGAAACCACTCAACCCCTCCCCTCTCCTGTGTTACTTTGTCTCCAGCAGCTTGGGGTGGCTTTTGTATTTCTGCATAGGCATAATTCTTAGGTCATTCAGTGGTGCATAGTTATCAGGTCAGTTTGTAAACATTGCTTGCTGTGCATTAAATTTCTTTGCCTTTCCTTTTGTTGTATGTGCAAGGTGCTGACTGTTTCTTTGTACATATCTGAAACCACAAGTTAGGGGGCGTGCTCTTCATTTGATAAGTATTTGTCATATTGCATCTTACTGTTTTGCTACCTGATTTAAGATGCATGCAGTGTGTGCTGTACACTAGAACAAAACATCACACATACTTTAACCTAATCCAGAATATTGGTTGGTCATAATATGCAACCTGCTAAGCATTGAGTTTGATAGCAGGGGTTCGAGAGCTTGCTTCTGTGATGTTGATGGTAAAGATGAGCGGTGGGCATGCTTCTGTGATGGTAAAGGTGGGCATGCTTCTGTGATGGTGAAGGTGAGCAGTGTGCTTGCTTCTGTGATGGTAAAGGTGGGCATACTTCTGTGGTGTTGAAGGTGAGCAGTGAGCTTGCTTCTGTGATGTTGAAAGTGAGCAGTGAGCTTGCTTCTGTGAGGGTGAGCAGTGAGCTTGCTTCTGTGATGTTGAAGGTGAACAGTGAGCTTTCTTCTGTGAGGGTGAGCAGTGAGCTTGCTTCTGTGGTGTTGAAGGTGAGCAGTGAGCTTGCTTCTGTGATGTTGAAGGTGAGCAATGAGCTTGCTTCTGTGAGGGTGAGCAGTGAGCTTGCTTCTGGGATGGTGAAGGTGAGCAGTGAGCTTGCTTCTGGGATGGAGAAGGTGAGCAGTGAGCTTGCTTTTGGGATGGTGAAGGTGAGCAGTGAGCTTGCTTCTGGGATGGTGAAGGTGAGCAGTGAGCTTGCTTCTGTGATGGTGAAGGTGAGCAGTGAGCTTGCTTCTGTGAAGGTGAGCTTGCTTCTGTGAAGGTGAGCTTGCTTCTGTGAAGGTGAGCTTGCTTCTGTGAAGGTGAGCTTGCTTCTGTGAAGGTGAGCTTGCTTCTGTGAAGGTGAGCTTGCTTCCGTGAAGGTGAGCTTGCTTCCGTGAAGGTGAGCTTGCTTCCGTGAAGGTGAGCTTGCTTCCGGGAAGGTGAGCTTGCTTCCGGGAAGGTGAGCTTGCTTCCGGGAAGGTGAGCTTGCTTCTGGCAAGGTGAGCTTGCTTCTGTGATGGGGAAGGTGAGCTTGCTTCTGTGATGGGGAAGGTGAGCTTGCTTCTGTGATGGTGAAGGTGAGCTTGCTTCTGTGATGGTGAAGGTGAGCTCGCTTCTGTGATGGTGAAGGTGAGCTCGCTTCTGTGATGGTGAAGGTGAGCTTGCTTCTGTGATGGTGAAGGTGAGCTTGCTTCTGTGATGGTGAAGGTGAGCTTGCTTCTGTGATGGTGAAGGTGAGCTTGCTTCTGTGATGGTGAAGGTGAGCTTGCTTCTGTGATGGTGAAGGTGAGCTTGCTTCTGTGATGGTGAAGGTGAGCTTGCTTCTGTGATGGTGAAGGTGAGCTTGCTTCTGTGATGGTGAAGGTGAGCTTGCTTCTGTGATGGTGAAGGTGAGCTTGCTTCTGTGATGGTGAAGGTGAGCTTGCTTCTGTGATGGTGAAGGTGAGCTTGCTTCTGTGGTGTTGGTGAAGGTGAGCTTGCTTCTGTGGTGTTGGTGATGGTGAGCTTGCTTCTGTGGTGTTGGTGATGGTGAGCTTGCTTCTGTGGTGTTGGTGATGGTGAGCTTGCTTCTGTGGTGTTGGTGATGGTGAGCTTGCTTCTGTGGTGTTGGTGATGGTGAGCTTGCTTCTGTGGTGTTGGTGATGGTGAGCTTGCTTCTGTGGTGTTGGTGATGGTGAGCTTGCTTCTGTGGTGTTGGTGATGGTGAGCTTGCTTCTGTGGTGTTGGTGATGGTGAGCTTGCTTCTGTGGTGTTGGTGATGGTGAGCTTGCTTCTGTGGTGTTGGTGATGGTGAGCTTGCTTCTGTGGTGTTGGTGATGGTGAGCTTGCTTCTGTGGTGTTGGTGATGGTGAGCTTGCTTCTGTGGTGTTGGTGAAGGAGAGCTTGCTTCTGTGATGGTGAGCTGTCTCCTCCTTTACCCACTGTTTAGAAAGTGTACGTGTACGTCCTGTTGGATTTTTCACTTCCTCATTTATCTGTAGGAGGAGATCATTGCTAGACACTGAGAAAGCTGATTGGAGTGAAGACACACACACACCGTGCTTGTGAATTGTTTAGCTGGCTGCTAATCTATTTATAGCAACCTCCACAGACACGCAGGTCTATCTCGGTCCTTGGAGAGCTTGTCAAAAGTTATCAGCATGACAGAGCTACCAGACTAAGTGCTTTAAAGAGAGATAACAAAACAATGCAGATATATGCCAAGCTCTCCAGCAGAATGTATCAGTTTACATGGATGAGACAAACCACTTAACACTGGCAGGGGTGATTAAAATGAGCAGCTTTTATTTATGTAAAACCTTTATCCCAAAAGGAAAAACACTGTCATGGATTATAAATTGTGAGATGGAGTTTGGCTTTAGTGTAATACTACCCTCATCCTGCTGTGCCCCCTGTGCTCGTTCATCCAGAGTGCTGTCTCACTCATATAGGAGGTGTGTTACTGGTGAAAACAGGAGAAAAAGCCAAAGAAAATTGATGCAGCCACCACATTTAAGGATTGCTTAACTGCACTATTATATTTTTGGTTTTGGGTTTAATATTGCTTTAAGAAGGCTGCGTCCTCTACAAAGAGCATACAATGCAGAGGCTTAATTGGCCTTACTCACGTTCTAAGATGCAAGTTTAGGAAATGGTACTGAGACTGTAGGAAGCAAATACAGCAGAGAACAATGCCATTGATTCTAAAGGCGTAATAATTTGGGTGCAGTTTCAAAAATGCACAAGTGAACAGGATCTTTGTATGTATTCTCTTCCTATAAGATAACAGGATTATACTTCACGGCATTTAAAATTGGTTTTCTAAAGATTTTTCTTCATTAAGTCTCGTCATCAGAGCCTTTAGCTACTGGTATGTCCTTTGAGTGGGTTCCGACTAGCTGACCAGTGTTACTTCCCCATCAAAGCAGAATGACTGTACACCCCTCTCATAATGGTGTAAAATTGACCCCTTCAACAAAGCATTTTTTCTCTTATTGCTTTTAGAATCCCAGTCATTTTAACTTTTCTTATTACTTCTACTGTCCTTTTGATCTCTTTCAGGGCACATCTGGCCTTGGCTTTAGCATTGCAGGAGGTACAGATAATCCACATATTGGAGATGATACAAGCATTTTTATAACAAAAATAATTTCTGGAGGAGCTGCAGCTCAAGATGGAAGGTTACGGTAGGTACATTTATTTTCTAGTTGGAATTATATTTACTATATTCCTGGGTTGTTTTTGTTTTTTAGACCAATATGTATATTCACTGTTGCATGTTATTCTCTTTCAATCCAGAGCACACTTGTTTAACTTGTCATGGACAATAGCAGTGAATTTGCCAAATTTTTCTTTCATCTGGTTTTTTCTAGCATTGGTTTCCGAAAGTACTCTAATGTAGATCTATATAGTTTAAGCTAAGTGAAATATTGAAAATCACAAATAAATAAAAATCAAACTTCAGTGATAATGTTGAGAAGAAAGTCCCAAACCCATATCTTTGATAGATAGCTGGCATAAAATATGTGACTGAGTCCGAAAAAAAACCAAACAAAAATCCTTAAAAAAAATTGACACTGTGCACACGGTGATGAAGTTGTCAACGAAAATCACCCAGTGAGTATTCCTCCACCTATAAAATTGAACGCTTACCAGAGGCAAGCTTTGTTACAGCTTGTAAGATTAACCCCTCCTGGGGGGGACCTCACGTCGATCTCTACAAGAGAGGCAGACAGGAACCCTCCGCGTATCCACGTATTCAATGGGGAAGATTCCAGGGGATAAAAGAGGAATAACCAATAGCGTAATTCCGCATAAAATATTTATTATATATAAAATATCCACTTACATTTGGGGATTGCAGGTATAAACAAAAATCGAGAGTACAATAAAAGCAGCCGGCCGGCCTGCGAGCGCCCGTTCGAGCCAAGATGAATGCGATGACGTCAGTGCGTCGGCCTTCCGACGTACGTTTTGTCGTAAAAGACGTAGAGCAGTGTCTTTCAACCTTCCTTTTTTTTTTTTATGTCAAAGCACCCTTTTGTATTGTGCACAATCCCAGGGCACCCCAGTCTGTGAGCTTACCCCAGGAGGTGTGTCAAAGCTCCCTTACTTTTAAGCGCGTGTTGTATTTTTTAATAGCTTGCTGTATGCTTGAACACACACAAAGGTGTTGGCATGATTTTTTTTTTATTGCGCCGCACCAAAACACATGGTGTACTGCAGTACCATGCGTTTTAATGAGCACCAATGTATGCATATTTGCTAGATGCATAGGGGTGCAATTAAGAATTAATGGTACCTGTCCGTGTCTACAAAAAGCGGCACACTTTTGTGCGGTGCAGGAAAACGTGCAATTTTGTTACAGCACTGCATGCCCTAAAATGTAGTTTGTAAGGCAGCGTTAAGTGGTCTGTAGGTTGTAGAAAAATGAACAACCTGTCTTCTGCAGCTATGCGGGCTCTGCTGCTCCACTGTGAGTCCCCTCTATAGTGGCCATACTACAAACACACATCATTTTCTCTGAGTATACACAGACCTAGTTGCCTTTCTGCCATCTCCTCTGCACCTCCATTGGTTCTGTGATGCTTTGGATGGTAACTGGGCTCCCTTTTGCCTTGTGAATCAAGGATGGTCATAGACTTCATTAACGACTTGACGTCCAGCGACGTACCGGTACATCGCTGTACTTTGATTATACCTGGATGATGCCTGCAGCTGCAGACGTTATCCTAGCATTGTTTTTTTTTTTTTTTGTTTTTCCAGCCTGCGGTCAGGTTTCATCACTTCCGGTTTCGCTGCATGTAAACAAACCCTTAGTAGCTTGAAAAAAAAGCATTGGCTCTTACCATTGTTGGCTTTGAAGCTTTGAAGGGCAGAGGAGAGATTTAGGGAAGAGTACCTGTCACTGCCTATTGCTACCACAGGGGATATTTATATTATATATATATATATATATATATATATATATATATATATATATATATATATATATATATATATATATATATATATATATATATATATATATATATTTTATATTCACTGTGATGACACTAAAAGGGATGATAAAAAAATTAAAGGAACATTATAAAAATAAACAATAAAATATATATTTTTATAAAGTACCCCTATGCTCACATGCAAAGGCAATCACACGTGTCAGTCCCACACTCGTGCAAACAGTGACTGCACCACACACAGTGGTAACCTGTAAAAGCTTTTAAAACATTGTCTATGGATAATAGAATTTACGTAGTTTGTCGCTGTTGCATGGGCGTGCGCAGTTTGAAAGGGTGACTTGTTTGGTATCTATTTAATCGGCGTAACATAGTCTTATATATTTTACCAAACAATTGGATATTTGTGCATTAAAATTTTAAAAAGTGTATTTTATCCCAGAAAAAATTGCACTTGAAAAACCATTGCGCAAATACATACAAATACATGTGACATAAAAAATTGCAACAGCCACCGTTTTATTCTCTTATTCTCCCTCTGCTTTAAAAAATATTTAATGTTTGGGGGTTCTCAGTATTTGGTTCTTAATGACATTGTATGTTTGGGATCGTTGTCCTGCTGTAGAATAAATTTGGGGCCAATTACTTGCCTCCCTGATGGTATGGCATGATGGATATCTGCCTTTATTTCTCAGCTTTGTGGACACCATTGATTCTGACCAAATCTCCAAATCAATTTGCAGAAATGCAGCCCTGAACGTGCAAGGAACCTCCACCATGCTTCACGGTTGTCTGCAGACACTCATTATACTGCTCTCCAGCCCTTCGGCAAACAAACTGCCTCCTGATGCATCCAAATATTTTTACATTTTGACATCTGTCCAGAGCACCTGCTGATATTTTTCTGCACCTTAGTTCCTATGTTTTTTGTGCATAGTTGAGCCGCTTAGCCTTGTTTCCATGTCTAAGGTATGGATTTTAGGCCGCAATTCTTCAGTGAAGACCATTTCTGATCAGACTTCTCCGGAAAGTAGATGGGTGTACCTGGGTCCCACTGGTTTCCACCAGTTCTGTGCTGATGGCACTGCTGGATGTCTTCCAGTGTCAAAGGGGAGTAAGCATGATGTGTCTTCATTTGCTGCATTAAGTTACCTTGGCCAATCACTGCTTCTACAGTTCTCAATGTTGTATGTTTCTTTGTGCTTCTTCAAAAGAGCTTAAAGAACACATCTTGAAACCCCAGTTTGTTTAAATTCTTTGCCTGGGAGAGACCTTGCTGATGACAATAGAACTACCTTGCGTCTTGTTGCTGTGCTTAGTCTTGCCATGGTGTATGACCTGTGACATGAAACTGTCTTCTACCACCTTACCTTAGTAGCAGAGTTTGGGTGTTTACCCAATTTTAAGCCTCCTACACAGCTGTTTGTTTTAGTTAATGACTGTGCTTCAACCTTTGTATGAAGTTGATGATCATTATAACCTGCTTGGTGTAATTGTTTAATCATACACCTGACTAATCCTACATAACCCCCAACTTTGTGCAAGTGTAAGAATTGTTGCTCGTTTGAAGGGAAAGTGTACTCACAGCAAATATTGATTTGATTTATATTTTTCTTCTTTCTGTTCGCTCACATTGTATTTTGTAAAATTTGTTAAAAATTAAACAAAACACATGTTTGGAAGCATTCTTACGTTACAGCATTTCTTCACACCTGCTTAAAACTTTTGAACTTGTGCACAGTACTATTTTGTGCTCATAAGTTTACATACCCTGGCAGAATTTATGATTTCTTGGCCATTTTTCAGAGAATATGAATAACACTTTTCTTTCACTCATGATTGGTGTGTTCTCCAGCTTGAACAGTTGATACATGGCAGGATATATCCATGCTTTCATGTTTATGCCAAATTCTGACCCTACCTTTCTTAATGTCGCAGCTGAAAACAAGGCTTCTCAGACCAGGCAACTTTTTTCCAATCGTCTATTGTTCAATTGTGGTGAGCCTGTGCTTATAGCCTCAGTTTCCTGTTCGCTGACAGGAGTGGCACCTGGTGCGGTCTTCTGCTGCTGTAGCCCATCTTCATGGTTCAGTGTGTTGTGCGTTCAGAGATGGTATTCTACATACCTTGGATGTAACGAGTGGTTATTTGAGTTACTGTTGCCTTTTTATCATCTTGAACCAGTCTCCTCTGACTTCAACAAGGCATTTTCGTCCAAACAACTGCCGCTCACTGGATATTTTCTCTTTTTCAGACCATCCTCTGTAAACCCTAGAGATGGTTGTGCATGAAAATTCCAGTAGATCAGCAGTTTTTGAAATGCTCAGACCAGGCCGTCTGGCACCAACAGCCATGCCACGTTCAAAATAGCTGAAAATTCACTTTCTTCACCATTCTGATGGTCGGTTTGAACTTAAGCAAGTCGTCTTCGCCACGTCTAGATGCCTAAAAGCATTGAGTTGCTGCCATGTGATTGGCTGATTAGCAACTTGTGTTATAACGCAATTGAATGGGTGTACCTAATAAAGTGGCTGGTGTATATATTATATACACATTTTCCTTGTATTTCTATCTTAAACTGAATGGGTTATTTTACAAGATAAGGGTTCACATAGATGCCAAGTTCCTGTGGCATGTACTGTATAGCTAAGAAATTAGGATTTTTGAAGTAACAGTAAAATGCATACAGTACAGAACACAGATCCCTCTCATCATCCTCCCTATTGCTTTCTACAAAACTGCTGTTAGCTGGGGGTGGAGGAGGAATATAGGGCATATAAAGCCTCCCCTTTTTTATTTTATTTTTTTTTCTTTGCCAGTTTCCGGTTACCTAAAAGTTGCCACTTTTAACCCGTGGGAATAGATTTTGATACATCAAAAATGCTGTTTTGCTCTTCCTAAGTGTTTTGCTCAGCAGTAACCTATGATGGACGGTTTCCTAAAACCAATGGTCTATTCCTGTTGTGGACCTAGCTATTTTCTGTCTGAACACATCTGCCTACTGAGGATTTCCCTTTGTTGATTATAATAGATAATAGTCATTTTATAATCGTTTCTACGTTGTCACTTATGTCATTGTTTTCCATACATGGTCCAATTCATGTCCCTCCCACTTTCACACCCCTACTTCTATAGATCCCTTTTGGGACATTAGAAGATAGGATTTTTTGCGACTGGTACCTGTAATATATATTTTCTAGGGGCAGTGTGTTTGTTCTTTTTTCTTCCCTTTTAATGAGCAGAGTCCAGGGCTCAGCAAACCCCATGTGCCAGGCGGCCATGGTGACTGTAAATTGCATTCTGGCATCTGGTCTACACTGCATGGCTTCCCTTGCTCCCATTGCCCGCCCACCCCTGACATCTCCTTTCTAGTTTGACAGTTGGCTGCTGGGGTTGCGGGATTGATCTGGCACCCTTTGCTTACCATGATGGCTGAACGGGGAGTGTGACAGGACATGTACACAGATAATCAGGGCACTGATTATCGGTGTGCATCAGTGCAGCCCATCAGTAACTCCTCATCAGTGCCTATCGGTGCAGCTTTAGCGCACATGAGTGAAGGATAAAAATTACTTATTTGCAAAATTTTTTAACTAAAAAATAGTTTGTCTTATTTTAAATTTTTGGTCTTTTTTCGTTTAGCATCAGGCGTGAGCAATTCCTATTGCCCGATGTCTTGGACATGCAGTTCCGGACGCCAGGCAGCTGATTAAAAAAGCTGGCGCCCATCTTTTTTTAGCTGGCTCCTAGATTCAAAGCAAATCTGTCAAGCCCCCACATAGTCTAAGATGACCCCATCTATGATTGTGTCACTTGCAGTCTGTGGAAAACAGTCATTCGCAGGTTGGCTCTTCTGGTTTGTGGCGCACATGGACAAGCACACTGGCGCCTTTCCTTACAATACATCCTGATTTGGGCAACAAATGTTGCTGTTCAAGGAGGCAAGCTGTTTTTCCCCCCTCTTTTTTGGCTGTGCACTAGGTTTCTACTTCTTTTTCTTTTAAATTAGGAATTTTTATACTTGGTTACTTGTGGCTTCTTTTGGGGCATTTTGGCAACTTTTAGGCAACTACACAGCACCAACATGGGCGTAAACTAGGCCAAGCATTAGAAATCTTCACTACACAGGTGGGTTTTGATGTAATGATTTGGTATTTCATTTGTTTGCTCATCTTTTTCCTTCAGAAAGGAACCACAGTTTTCTTCTACTTTGGATTTACACAGTGGGGTTGATTTACTAAAACTGGGGAGTGCAAAATTTGGTGCAGCTTTGCGTAAAAACGAATCATTTGCCAGTTTTTTTTTTGTTTGTTTTTTGTCAAAGCTTAATTGAACAAGCTCAAGTTAGAAGCTAGCTGGCTGCCATGCACGAGATTATGCACTTTCCAGTTTTAGTGAATCAACCCCAGTGTGTCTGTTGGCTGTGGACCCTTCAGACGTGAAAGAAAAGATGTAAAATGGATTTTAGCTCCATCTGCTCCAACAATCTGTCTTGGGATCCTGAATCTATCCCAACAGATCCCTCTGTCCTCTCAACAACTTGAGCTCATGCCTGTGGCCCTTCTTTATTATGTTGAGAGGCTAGAAAATTCTATATGCCAAATATCCACATTTGGCCTCCTTTTTAGTACGTCTGCAAAAACCCTTTGGTTCAAATGTTGGTCTGCAGAGCAGCAGGGTAAGAAATGTGCCTCTCGTATGCCTTTCATGGGTTATCCTGGGCAACTTCATTAAGGAAGTCACCAGAGATAAGTGTAACCTTTTGCTGCAGTAAAGAAGTAAATATCCCCATCTGGGAAACCATCTGCTCCTGAGGCTAAAAAGAGTTGCTTTCATTTCTCTCAGGCTTCCAAGGCAAAGCCTCTAGACTCCCAAGACCTCTGTCTAAAAGCAAATCCTCCTCACAGTGGCTGGGTGCCTCCACTTGTCAGTGGGACATGTTTTTTTGATCTTCGTAGTCGTCTGATCCTAGGACGCTTGGGTCCAGATCGTTGTATCCAGAGTCTACACACTGGAATTTTGGTCTCGGCCACTGATCTGCTTAATGTTGTCAAACTTGCTGACATCCCTCAAAAGTTGGTGAGCCTTCACACTGCTGTAGCACAGCTGCTTCCTCAAGGCATAATGACCTTTGTTTCAGAAAAGGATAGGTTTCAAGATTTCTGTTCACTGAAACCTGTTCACTGACCCCAATGCAAAAGGGGGCATCTGCCCCATAATTAATGTTAAGGTTCTCAACACCTGGGTCTAAAAATTCTGTTAGGAATGTGGCCAGTCAGTCATTGCTTCCATCTATCAGACATTCTGGCCTCGTAAACTTTAAGGATGCCTACTTGCTTAACTCCATTTTCCCAGCACATCTACACTACTTACATTTTGCTTGGGGCACACAACCTTTGCAATTTTTTGGCTTTGACCCTTCCACTGCACCTTAAGTCTTCATGAAGGTGCTACCTCAGGGCATCCCAATAGTGGGATATCTTGTCTGCATTCTGTGGATAATACAGAGATTCAGGGGGATCCTAAATCTCCAGCATTGAGCACTGGAGCTGTCTGGAGATGAACTCAGTTCCCCTATTTCTTTATCGTACATCATGGGACACAGAGCCTTAGTATATAACATATACGTAGTTATTAACTATATGGGTATATAGGCACCTTCAGGTGATGGACACTGGCACCCCCAAGACAGGAAGTTCACTCCCTATATAACCCCTCCTCCTACAAGAAGTACCTCAGTTTTTTCACCAGTGTCTAAGGTATTGGTCACGAGTGAAGATGTCCTCTGAAGAGCTCCACTGGAGGGATCCTTGCTGGATTTAAATAGCCTCTACAGACCGGATCCATCCAAAGTGCCACTGAGGCCAATGTGGATGGTACCCGGGCCTTGTATAGGAAGAATGAGATTTTGCCTGTAACGTCTCTCCTTGTAGGGGTGGACCCCGGGACCCAGTGCTTTGTTCATGCTCACATTGCCTAAAGTTTTTCCGGGCAGGTGCTATACAGCTCCAAGGGAGTGGAACCCTGATGAAAAGGGGACCCGGTCCTTGAAGGTTTGCTAAACGCAGCCCGCTGTGATGGGTGAAGGTTGGATCTGTCTCTCATCAGCAGTATCCTGCGGCGAGAATAAGGTAAGGGAAGAAGCCTAGGAACTGTGAAAAGTCCACCTATGGTTTTTCTTCCTTGGGGAAAAATGTCATGCCCTAAATCTCCACTAGAGGGAGTAAATGCATATACCTTAGTTTGGTGTCTTCACTTTAGCTCAGTGTGTGTATGGATTCAGCAGCAACTTGCCACAGTGGGGATTCATCATGTAGGTAAGAGATCTGCCATTCCGCATTTCTCCCCCCTGGAGGGACTAAAAGGATTGGGAAATTCAACAAATGGTTGCTGCTCCCCTTGTAAATCTGCCCCCCCCCCCCCCCGAGGGCGGTGCGGAGGCCCCCCGTTTGCGCTAAAAAAACATTCCCCCCGCTCTGCTCGCCATTTTGGGCCCGCCTCTCCTCCCCTCTTGATGAGTCTGCAGGCAGACTTGAATGCCGCTTGCACGCGGGAACAATCTGAAATTCAAAGAAAGGGAGGGGTTGGCGGCGTATGGAGGGGCAGGGCCTAGGCGCGCCACCATGTGCGGGACGAAACGTCCAAGAGGATACACGGCGCAAGCGCGGGGTGGAAACTGTGTACAAAGAGCAGACTCTCCTCAGCTGGATAGGGAGGAGAGCAAGCTGGCTGATCACCCGGGACACAGGAGCGGTGTGGCATGTAAGGGCTGCATACGGGCATTCCCAATAGAGGAAAAGACATTTTTTTTCCCCAGCGCTAGGCTGAACTTTTTTTAGCGGCATTTTAATGCTAGACTATTTTTCAGCAATTAATGCGAAAATTAATGCAATTAAATAGTGCCTCTGCTTTGTGCTTAGCACTATGTCTCCTAAAAAGGCCAGTGCAAACACCTCAAAAAAGGTACAAAAAACATCACCCCCAGGCGCTGAGGACTCCAATCGTGCCTCCACACTGTCATCTTCTCCTGAAGTACCAGAAGTGGCTAGCCAGGGTGAGCCATTGGAACCAGTAGGTGTTGCAGCTGCTTCTCACATCTCATCCCATGTATACGTGACTGAAGATGCCTTTTCCTCTGCCCTGTTGGGGTTAGAGGAAAGACTAGTGGCTTTAATCGCATCCTCCATCCAAAGGGATAGGAAGCGTGGTAGACCCCCCTCCCCCACCTCAGACCCTTTACCAAGGCGATCTGGAGGACAGACACAGTGGCTTGTGAGATGTCATTTTGGAGTCCCTGCTGTATCCCCCGGTTCCTGCCGCAAGCAGTCCAGAACGCCAATGGATCTCTCACACTGCTATTGAACATAAGCTGTGGTTGGCTTGCCTTGCGGTAAGCGCATTATTTGCCTGGTGGTGGATCACGTAGTGTGGTGTGGTAAACTGATACTGAACACAAGCTGTTGTTGGCTTACCTTGTGGTAAGCGCAATATTTGCACGGAGTGTGGGGTCTCATCTTCACTACGGTGTTTGCAGTGTTCACTCTAAGTTCCCTTTTTTTTTTTTTCTGCTGTATCTTTATGCACTAGTGTAAGTTTTCTACCTTTTCTAAACTTTAGTTTGGCATTATTACACTATGGCCAGTTTCTTTTTATTTACATGTCTATGAGATGGAAGTTTGGTGTCCTCATTACATCCTCTCAGCTACGATGTATATAGTCTAAGAGCACCATCTGGATTCTCCACACCAAGACGTGATACAGGCTGGTGTTCGCTTGCCTTGCGGTAAGCGTAATTATTGGGTATTTGCGGATACTGTATGGGTTGTCACTGATATTTTTTACATCATTGACTCTGGTTGGATTCACCCAAGGGGTCTTTCTTGGACTGATTTCAGATCATTACTTCACATTTTTATTTTCTGTTACTATATATGGACACTTATTTTTATTCGCAAATATTATATATGGACACTCATGCTTGATTTATACATACATGTGTTGACCCATGTACTTTTCATAATTTAATTTTTAATATTTTTCAACATTTTTGTGTTTATATATATGTACTTCCTCACGGAAGTCTTTGAGATTGCTTCACGTGTTTCACTCATATTTAGCGCGGTTATTTCTTTTTTATTAGTTATTTTAGTGCACATCTCACTGTTTAACTGCTGCTTTTTGGGGGGATAGTTTCTATAGGTAGCGCAGTATTTTTTTGTTTTTTATGCATATCTGCATGTTCCTATATTTCCCGCTAACCAAAGGTTTCTGCGGTTCGAGGTAGAACAGCATCATGTTCAATTTGTAGCCTTGCCCTTCGGGCTGGCTACAGCACCTCGGGTATTTACAAAGGTTCTGGCTCCAACTCTAGCCAGGCTAAGGGCGCAGGGCATAACAGTCTTGGCGTACCTGGACGATCTATTGCTAATGGACCAGTCGCTGTTTGAAGTAAAACATGTGCATTACAACCAAATACCTGGAAAATCTAGGTTGGATTCTCAACCTAGAGAAGTCATCCTTAAGACCACTAAAAAGGCTGGAGTAACTAGGTCTGATTATAGACACAGCCCAGAAAAAGGTGTTCTTGCCTCAGGCAAAGATCAACGCCATAAGAGAGCTGGTGCAAATGGTCAGGTCGGAAAAAGATCTCTCCATTCGCCCTTGCATGAGGTTGTTAGGGAAGATGGGGGCTTCATTCGAAGCGGTTCCCTATGGCCAGTTCCATTCGAGACTGTTGCAAAACAGTATCCTGTCTGCTTGGAACAAAACGGTTCAAGCTCTAGATTTGCCAATGCGGCTGTCCCCAAGGGTGTCCCAAAGCCTCAGTTGGTGGCTGGTAACCCGGAATCTGCTGAAAGGAAAATCTTTCAGACCAGTTATCTGGAAGGTGGTAACGACAGATGTCAGGGACAGTGGTCAAGAACTGAAAGAACGAAAGAACTTTGCCTATCAACATCCTGGAGATTCGGGCAGCGTGTCTGGCTCTGAAAGCCTGGACATTGAGGTTACAGGGTTGTCCTGTCAAGATCCAATCCAACAATGCCACAGCTGTGGCTTATATCAATCACCAAGAGTCTCGCAGCACAGAGGGAGGTGAACCATATTCTAACTTGGGCAGAAAGGAATGTTCCATGCCTATCGGCAGTTTTCATTCTGGGAGTAGAGTACTGGCAGGCCGCCAGCAGTTGCTCTCGGGGGAATGATCCCTTCACTCCAACATTTTTCTGGCTGTTTGCCAAAAATCGGGGACTCCATTACAGATGCGTTGGTGACCCCGTGGGATCAGTTCTCACTGATTTATGCATTTCCCCCTATTCAGTTGCTGCCACGACTTCTTTGCAGAATCAAGCTGGAAAGAAAGCCGGTAATTCTTGTAGCCCCAGCATGGCTCAGATGGTCCTCGTATGCAGAAATCGTAAAGATGGCAGTGGGGGATCCATGGTCCCTTCCACTACGCCCAGACCTACTCTAACAGGGGCTGATATTCTATTCTACCTTACACACTCTAAATTTAACGGCTTGGCTATTGAAACCCACATTCTAAAGAAACGTGGGCTATCCGGGTCAGTTATCTCTACCTTGATTAATGCAAGGAAGCCAGCTTCCAGAATCATATATTATAGAGTCTGGAGGGTGTATATTTCCTGGTGTGAATCCAAGGGTTGGCACCCTTGGAAATTTAGCATAGGCAGAATTCTTGCCTTTCTGCAATTAGGGGTTGAAATGAAGCTGGCTTTGAATACTATTAAGGGCCAAGTCTTGGCTTTATCGGTCTTATTTCAAAGACCTCTTGGTTCGCATTCTTTGGTCCGGGTCTTTATGCAAGGGGTGATTCGGCTTATTCCGCCAGTTAGATCACCTTTGAACCCTTTGGACTTGAACTTAGTTTTGTCAGTGTTGCAAAAACAGCCCTTTAAACCATTACAGCATACTCCCTTAGTCCTTCTGACAAGGAAGTTGGTGTTCTTGGTTGTTATATCCTCAGCAAGGAGGGTTTCAGAATTGGCTGCTCTTTCTTGTAAAGAGCCATATTTGATTATTCACAAGGACAGGGTCGTGTTGCGTCCTCGTCCAAGTTTTCTGCCTAAAGTGGTTTCAGTTTTTCTCCTGAACCAAAATATTGTCCTACCATCGTTTTTTCCAAAACCATTTTCTAGGGAAGAGAAGTCACTACATTGTCTTGATGTGGTGAGAGCGGTCAAGGTCTATTTAGAGACGACTGCTCAGGTCCGGAAGACTGATGTCTTATTTGTGCTGCCGGAAGGTCCTAGAAAAGGACAGACAGCGTCGAAATCCACTATTTCAAGGTGGATTTGGCAAGTTATAATTCAGGCTTGTATTTTAAAAGGTAAAGTTCCACCTTTTCAAGTCAAAGTGCACTCTACCAGAGCAGTTAGTGCTTCTTGGGCAGTGCATCACCATGCCTCCATGGCTCAGATCTGTAAGGCCGCAACTTGGTCTTCAGTACATACATTCACCAGGTTTTTTGTCAGGTGGATGTAAAAAGGCATGAGGATATCGCCTTTGGGCGCAGTTTGCTGCAGGCAGCAGTATAGGTCCTCAGGTCTGTGTGCCTCTGTGGGCTGTCTCCCTCCCCTCAAATAGCATTGCTATGGGAAGTCCCATATAGTTAATAACTATGGCCCTGTGCCCATGATGTACGATAAAGAAAATAGGATTTTTATAACAGCTTAACTGTAAAATCCTTTTCTTGGAGTACATCACAGGACACAGAGGTCCCTCCCCTCTTTTGGGATTTGTGTATATTGCTTTGCTTCAAAACTGAGGTACTCTTGGTAGGAGGAGGGGTTATATAGGGAGTGAACTTCCTGTCTTGGGTGTGCCAGTGTCCAACACCTGAAGCTGCCTATATACCCATATAGTTAATAACTATGGCTCTCTGTCCCGTGATGTATGCCAAGAAAAGGATTTTACAGGTAAGCTGGTATAAAAGTCCTTTTTTTTTTTTTTTTTTTTTTTTTGGACTCTGCAATTCAGGCACCAACTAAATCTCTATTGTTTGCATGATAGTTTTGGGCCTAATAGTGTTCCATATTACCCAGTTTCACTATAGACTGTTGCATCTCAGCATTCTGGTAGCTTGGGACAAGATTTTCAAGTCCCCGGATCGTCTCGTACACCCTACCAGCATGGTCAAGCTTGCCCTTGTGCGGTGGGTCACTTGTTCAGTGCTGTAATTGGGAAAATCCTCCTATTGGTCAGGAGTGTTCTCTTGACTGATGCCATTACAGGCTGTGGATGAATTCTAGGTACCCTAACAGTATAAGGGGTGTTGTTCATTGATTGAGACTTTTCTCACAATCTGTATTATGGAAATTGGGGCAAATCTGTTATCCCTTCAATGCCGGACCTGGACCTCTCAACTGCAGGACCATCTGACCAGGATTCACTCAGACAGTGCCTGTAGTGGCTTAAACTTACTATCGAGAAGGAACTCAGTCTTGCAGCTCAAAAAAAAGCAGATATGATCTTTGGCTTGAGAGGAGCTTAAAGTTCCATCCCTGACCACTGTGCACATCTCAGGCATGGAAAACTGTCAAGTGGACATTCTCACTTGTCAGTTTGGATTACAAAAAATGGTCTCTTCAGCATGAGGAGTTTTAAGACCATTTTAATTGGTGAGGGATTGCCAGATCTCAACCTCCTTTCCTCCTGGTTCAACAGTAAACTGCACAGGTTTGTGTCTAGATCCAAGAAACCTTTTAGCTTTTGTGGATATTAATTTTGCTTGTATGCTTGAGAAAGCTTGTATGTTACAGATGAAATGTTCATAAGGCTGGACTGCTTTTTAGCCCGATCTCTGCCAGTCCCTGTACTCCACTTTTAAATTCAGGTATCCGGACCATTTTTGCACATCCAGGGCACGTGTGACAAAATGCGTAGGGAGGAGCAACGTTCTGACGTCATTGCGTGTTCCAGAAAGTGCGGGATGCTTTTTTTTTTTATTAGCAGGCTGGCAATTTTACTATGTGATTTATGCTACTTTTTAAAATGTGCGCTACCTATACGTTTAATAAAACAATTAGAGCTTCTCCTTTTATGTTGATTGCTGCCTCACTTGGATGCCATTTAGATGATAAGTAAAGCCCGTATCCTTTCCTCTGAGTGGATTTAGTGGGAGAGTCTTGGGAATACCCTGGCCAAGGTGTTTGGCAATATGCTCATCTGACCTCTCTTTGATTCGAGGGTCCGCTACATGTGATAAGCCTGCATCTTTACTAAGGTGGTGGTGTTACGCTTTGGAGACCTGAATGGTGATTATATGTTCACTACTCTTATCTGAATACTTCTGAAGAGGATTCCTTTAAATGTTCATGAACTTTTTATTCAAAACTGTTTGACTATATTGGTGTTTTTGCACTTGGATTTTGTTGTACATAGGTGTTACACAATTGATTATATGGTATTTATGTTGTCACTGTAATACTATATTTTACTTGGTTTTATTCTCTGATTTATATATTTTGATCATCACGGTTTTATAACATGGCTCTATTTTCACACATTAAATTATTGCCTAAAATGTTCCAAAGAATATAAGGACCTTTAAGGTCCTTGATGACAGGCACTGATGTGAATGTACAATGTAATATACATGGAAATGAGAAGGATGTAAGCTGTATGCAGGGGTGTGGAATTTTACTACTTCAATACAGGGCACTTATACCCCCTTCCTGCCCAGGCCAATTTTCAGCTTTCAGCGCTGTCGCTGTTTAAAGTGACAATTGCGTGGTCATGTTACACTGTACCCAAGCAGAATTTTTATCATTTTGTTCCCACAAATAGAGCTTTCTTTTGGTGGTATTTGATCACCTCTGCGTGTTTTATTTTTTGCTAAACAAAGTCCTAAAATTTTGGAAAAAAAGTTTTTCTTTTTGTTTTAAAATTTTCTAAATAAGTACGTTCTCTCCTTCACTGATGGGCACTGATAAGGCGGCATTGACGAGCACTGAAGAGGTGGCACCAATGAGGTGGCACTGATATGCAGCACTGATGGGCATTGATAGGCGGCACTGGGAACTCATGGGTGGCACTGGGCACTGAAAGGCGGCACTGATGTGTACTTATGGGTGGCACTGATGAGCATATTGATACGTGGCACTGATGGGCACTAATATGCGGCACTAATAGATGGCATTGATAGGCTTCACTGATGGCATTGGGGATGGGCACTGCTTGGCAGCTTCCTGGGCACTAATTGGAATTTCCCTGGTGGTCTAGGGTGGCATACCTGCTGGTCCAGTGTGGTGGCATCTCTGGTGGTCCTTGGTGGGCATTCAAAAGGGGGGGGCGCTGCGCTGATAAACAAGACCCCCCTGTCAGGAGAGCCGCCGATCGTCTCTCCTATACTTGCGTCTGTTAGACACGAGTGAGGAAAAGCCGATCAACGGCTCTTCCTGTTTACATTGTGATCAGCCGTGATTGGACACGGCTGATCACGTGGTAAAGAGCCTCTGTCAGAGCGGGCGCGCCAGAGCGGTTGCTCCGGCAGTGCCGTCATATGACGTCCACCCAGAACGAGAGCCGTGCCGCCCAGCCGTCATTTGATGGCCGGCGGGCGGGAAGTGGTTAAACTACTTATCCAAGGAACTAAATTGATGTCCTGATATAAAAAATATTTTTTTTTAACCAAAACTATTTAAGGTGGAGGGTTGATGTTTTTTATTAGGCAGAGGTGCTTTTAGGATTGTCTGGGCCTTTAAAAAACGAAAGGTACTTTATGGTGACTTAAATTTTTAATGTTCAAAATTGTGCTGTTTATCTCCTCCTCCCCTCCCTGCCTGTCTCCAGCACTGCAACCGGGGAGGGAGGGGAGAGACCTTGCAGTGTGATGACCACTGATGGGTTGCTCATTAGGTAAGAGCAGTATCGGACGTTAACGCTCAGCATAAACTCATCTGCTGAGCGAGTAAATGAGGTGTCGGCCCCAATGAGAAAAAGATACCCTCGCACACGGAAGCACTTGGGTGCTCAGCACAAGCGCATGCTGAGCATCCAAATCTAGCTCTGGTGTCTGCCCTGCCAACCTTTTTAAAACCAGATATAATTTTTATTTATTTTTTTAGCAGAGAGCCTAGAGCATAAAATGGCGGTCGTTGCAATTTGTTACATGGTATCTGCACAGCGGTTTTTCAAACCGTTTTTTTTTTTTTTAAATACACTTTAATAAAATCCAATGCAACACAACATATAACCAAATGCAGAATCGCAACCAATTTTTTGGTAAAATATAAAAGATGATAATGATATGCCTCGTAAATAGATGGCTAGCTAACCTGTCACACTTTTTAAAATTGTGCACGCTAATGGAATGGCGACAAACTACGATACTTAAAAAATCTCCATAGGCAGAGCTTTAAAAATGTTTACAGGATACCAGTTTAGAGTAACAGAAGAGGTCTAGCGCTGGAATTATTCCTCTGTGATAACAAAGCATGTCAGGTCCTCTTTATGGAGACATCCGGGGTCAGATCAATTTCTACCCTGAAAGCTTCAAATCAAGAAAAAAAAATTGATGCTTTCCAAAAAGAAAAAAAAATAGTTTACATCCGCCCTAAACTGGAAGTAACATGATGTCGCTCCCAGTCTTAGATCATGGGGGTGAGGAGACCATCTGGGTGATCGGTATCTAAAGAGGATAACTTCGTTCACATTGTGTGCTTGTTGGTAGAGTTGTGCTTTGTACATTTGTGTCTTTGAAACATTGTTTTAATTAATTTAATTTAATTAAGATCCATAGTATCCGGTGTAGAAAACAGTTGTCTTATAACTGAATCGTATGCACTTTTACATTTGACATGTCATCGGTGTAAACTGTAGGTTTGCTTGCCTGAATTAAATCATTACCTTTCTTAAAATATCCACTGCTGTCTCCTTTAGGGTTAATGACTGTATATTACGGGTGAATGATGTGGATGTACATGATGTGACACACAGCAAAGCCGTTGAGGCATTAAAGGATGCAGGATCCATTGTACGATTATATGTCAGAAGAAGAAAGCCGATCACAGAGAAAATAATGGAAATAAAGCTTGTTAAAGGGCCTAAAGGTAGGTAAGAGACAAGGCTAACCTTGTTTTACACGAAACGATGGCCTGTCAGGAGTCTTAAGTCAGCAGTAATCCACTTACTATACATGTCAAGTTGCTCTTACTAAATACATCACTTCTTAAGCTTTGCTTTTTAGGGTTTTGTTTAGCCTGTGGTTGATGAAAGCTATGTGCAGCAGACTGTTTAACGATCCTTGTGTTGACAACAAAGCTAACATGGCTGCATGTACCTTTTTAGCCTGTATTCTCTTTTTGTATGTGATAATATGTAAAAAGAACTATATATGTACTCAGACATCTTTCCCCTTGTATTTTGACACTCAAGCAAGCTCCCTGTAACTGGGTTGTGGACACAAGTTACACTTTAGCACTCTGATAAGGTTGCCAGGCAACAAAAAGAAAAGCGCATTGCAGAGCATGACAATTCAGAGTAGATGGAAGGACTCGTCATTGACAGTTTTAGGTGGGCGATATCAGAATAGCTTATAAAGTAGGCTACACAAACTATGGCCTTCCATTTGATAAACAAAATGTATATAGAGTTGTGTTTTTCCCCACTTTTATGTTTTTAAGTCTGTGGTTTTAATTCCTTTAACAGTTCTGCTGAGTAATTGCAGCGGTTTGGATTTATGAGGAAATGGTAATAAATAATGATGTGGCATTGATATTTTAGGTTCGATAATGTTTAATGCTGTGCACAATAGCTGGTCATAAATATACATATGATGATCTAAGCATAAGTCAGTTTTTATACCCTGCGTGTCATGTTCATATCTCCTCAGTCTCTCTCTCCCTTCTGTTAACTTCTTTTGCTAACTTGGCTGTGCTGACTTGACTTTTTCTTAAAAATCATTAAAAAAATTCAAGAATATTTGTTGATCCTCTGAAGACTCGCTACATGTAAAATTTTAAGAATTTTGCAGTCTGCTGTTACTTTCAACTCCACTTTTATCTGTGTTTTTATTTGAATAGACCGTTTTTTTTCTTATGTGCTTGTTTTCCTATAACTAGTTGTGGGCACTTGGCATACTATGTACTCAAAAAATCAGACATATTTTGAAGTACACAAGGCATGTGTAGTATGCCCTGTCCTCCTAACATGTAGAGTGACAGAACATGGGCTCCTAGCAACCAATAGTTTTGACAAGTGGGCTGGGCCCCCCTGCAGTGGTGGAATACCAGGGCTTATTCGCAAGTGCGACCTTTGCGACCCTGGTAGTTCCGCCACTGGTCTATGGCTAAAGAACCTAGAGCATGTCAGTCTGGTTCATCTGCCAGACAGCACTTGGAGCTCTTCCTTGAAAACTTGTGCTTCTGCATAGAGACCCTGGGAGATTGTGTCATTTCTTTCCTGAAGCTTAGGTCAGCTGCAAGAAGCAGTTGGAGAGCACACTTTTGAGGCTGAATGCCTCGTTTGCAATGCTCTTGATATGTTTATCTATAAAAATCAATGCAAGAAAGAATATTCTTACCTCTAAAGAAGCAGCAGAATGCTATAGGGCAAAAGCCACCTTCGTCTGGAACAAAGAAGGGTTGGGGGGGGGATAGGGACAGAACAAACTTTTCACACCCAAGCCTGCCAAGACGGGCAACAAACTACTTTCCTAGTTAAGGTGAGCACCCACTTATGCAAGTTAGAGTACACTTTAAAGCTGTATGGATCTGAGATGTCTCTGTATGGATTAAAAACATTGTGTCCAAAGGCTGCAACCTGGAGTTTTGAGTTTTGCCTTCTCCATGCTTCATGTTGATTAATGTGCTTACTGCACCTGACAAGAGAAACTCTGTTTGCTGCGCTGGACCAGTTGTGCTCTCAGGGGTCATTGCACCTGTTCCAGAACCAGAAATGTTTCACCTTTTTCTATTCCAACCTGTTGGTTTCCAAGTTAAATGGCAGTGTGCGGTCTATTCTGAAGTACTTAAATAAGTTTTTACATGTTCAAAAGTTCTGTATGGAATCTGTAAGGTAATTGATTTTCTTCATCTGACCTCCTGATCCCTATATATCTGCTTCATTGGTGCGACTTGCACATTGTTATGGGAAAAAGTCTTAGTTTGTGGCTCTGCCCCTAGGACTAGCCATGGCACCCAGAATGTTTAGAAAGGATGTAGTCCCAAATTTGGCTGTTCTGCGAGCCAGGGGATCCTTCTGGGATATCTGGCCAATCTACACCTGCAGGAGTAATGTGCAGCAGACAGTACAAGTCCTGCAAGACTTTTAGTCGAACCTGGAGACATCGCACCAGCTGGAATTTATGAGCTTTGTTATGCAGATGGCATTGGCACAAGTTTTCCTTCCCCAAGAAAAGCTTTAGACCCTTCATTCCAAGGTGTAAGAGTTGAGTTCCCTGGAACACCTCTCCATTTCCCTCTGTATGAGGGTGCATCTCAGCATCCTGACCGTGTGGGACAAAAGTCCTTGTATCGACCCATGTCTCTGAAAACCAAAATCAGAATCTGCGACATGCTCTCTTGTGATCTGTAAAGTACAGATGATGGACACCAGCCTGTCAGTTGGGAAGCAGTCCTAGACTTCAGTCTGTTCAGTACCCAGGTCCAGAGATCTTCAGGCCTTCATTGTAGATGTATATACACACAATAATTCTGCGCTACCAAAAAGGGAAATAAAACAGCAGCTAACACAACCAGCAAGTGTAAACAATGTCAAAAAACAAAAATAAGTGTAGCGCTAAGAAGAGGGGTCAAAAAATGGAGTCTATGGACTGACAGTTCAAAGTTCGTGTATCAAAGGGAACATCCTTGAAGAAAAGATGAAAAGTCCTCCGGAACAGATCTCAACAAGAGTGTAAACCATCTGTGGAGGGAGCCCACACACCACCAATAAAAGTGAAAAGGCTTACCGGACTCGGTGGACCCAACAAGGCATACGCCAGGTGGAGTCAATCAGGCTTAGGTGGTGCTGGACTGCAGTTGGCCCGGAAGGGCAAAGTTGGTGGAGTGGCTTCCACGTGGCTGTGTTCCTCAAACGTAATCGGGCCCAAAGGTATGGCACACATGGATCGTATCCCTCAGATCTGGTGCATTGACTCCGGCACTTCAAGTCGTATGACCAATTATGAACATTTCTTCACTCACCGGGCAGATGGAATTATGACAGCTTCTTGCAGAACCATTTACCTTTTTAGAAGCCCTCTCAGCATCCTTGATGTCCCAGTTTTCCACCGAGTCCGGTAAGCCTTTTCACTTTTATTGGTGGTGTGTGGGCTCCCTCCACAGATGGTTTACACTCTTGTTGAGATCTGTTCCGGAGGACTTTTCATCTTTTCTTCAAGGATGTTCCCTTTGATACACGAACTTTGAACGGTCAGTCCATAGACTCTATTTTTTGACCCCTCTTCTTAGCGCTACACTTATTTTTGTTTTTTGACATTGTTTACACTTGCTGGTTGTGTTAGCTGCTGTTTTATTTCCCTTTTTGGTAGCGCAGAATTATTGTGTGTATATACATCTACAATGAAGGCCTGAAGATCTCTGGACCTGGGTACTGAACAGACACGTTGTAGATGCCCTAGTCACTCTGTGGAATCCATCTGGATTTCTCCCCCCAAGCTCTGCCTTTTCTGTTTTTTAGGATGAGGAGAGAAGGCATTCTGATGGTTCTGATCTCTGAGTTAGTCCAGGAAGGAGTGGTTCTCAGACATAGACTTCAATTTGACTCTATTGGCCCTGCAAGACCATCCTTCTCAAGGTCCCCAGTGATTCCCACTTTTGCTGAATGCCAGAAAGCTCTCTTATAATTTACCACCGCACAAGGAAAGAGTACTTTAGTGCAAAGGGGGAAAGCTTCATCCCAGAACATACTCTGTCACAAGTGTTACCCTTTATTCAACCATAACTGGACAAGACCTTCGCCCAGGAGACTAAAAAGTCTGATTTTTGTCTTGGCACTGCTCTTTTGGAGATCGTTGGCCACCGATTTCTTGGTCAGACTATTTGTACAAGGGTAGCTGACATTTTTCCGTCAGTACACTCGCCGCTAAATCTGTGGGACCTAAATCGAGTGTTGTCTGTTCTTCAGAGGACACGGTTTGAACCTATCCAAAGCATTTCTCTCTTTCCTTTCATACAAGGTTGCTTTTCTTATGGCTGTCACCTTGATTATGAGGGTGTCTGAGCTTGGTCCCATAAGAAATCTTTTTTTTTTTTTTGTGCTTTTACAATGGCAAGATTTTGAGGTGTTGAGACTGTTACTCCTTTTTGCCCAAGGGGGCTCAGATTTTCACTTGATTCAGGGCATAGTGTAGCCTTCCTTTTTTTGGGCTCCAAAACACCCTGAAGATTGCTCTTCAAAAGCTTGGATGTGGTTAGGGCTGTGCGAGTCTACTTACAGCCACAGCCTTCATTGGTCAAGATCCAATCTCCTTGAGATGGAGCATAAACGAATAGTCTAAGTATTAACACTTTTTTGTGTCCTCTGATGTACTCCAAGAAAGAGATTTCACAGGTAAGTCAAAAATCAGGTTTATTCGTATATTAAATTGCACCTGCCCTTAGTATCCGAATGCTTTGCCCAAGTTTTGTGAATTGCCCTTGTTAAAAATGCAAAACAAAAAACAGCCTGCATGCTCCACTTAGGTGGCCCATAAATGAATAATCAGAGTACACGGATCTGCTTTGCAGACTATAGCCTGCAGTGCTGATCGAGCGGGGATAATTTGAAAGGGCAGTTATAGAAATCTATCTGTAGATTTACTTCTGTACACCCTTCATACCCACACACTGATTGAAATTTGGCCAGGCCCTGCTGAACCAGGTGAGTTTCGATCAATGTATGGCCGGTTTTATTTTGTGCCCTAGTGGTGTTACAGTCCTGAAAAAAATTCTCAAAATTCATTTTATCTGAATTCTATGTAAAATGTTGTCTCTAATAGGTCTTGGCTTCAGCATTGCTGGTGGCGTTGGAAACCAACACATCCCTGGAGACAATAGTATTTATGTGACTAAAATAATTGAAGGAGGTGCAGCACATAAAGATGGAAAACTTCAAATAGGAGATAAACTTCTAGCGGTAAGTATGCATAACTAGGCTTGTAATAGATAAGCGTCTCGGCATAATTGCACAACAAATGTGTGCCTGAACACACAAATTAGCAATTGGTACAGACAGCCTGGTTTTTTTTTTTTTAAGTAGAACTGCTGCCAGACTATTCATATATTCTTAACAGGTAGTAAATAAATCATGAACTCCTTTATGACTGCCTAACGTGTGGAGACAAAAGGGTGGGCTTTAACATCCACACACCGCACACATGTATCGCTGGGTGGCTGATATTTCTGGGCTGAGAGTGAGCTCACTACATATTCCCAGCACAGTGACCAAGCTGCGAAAGACCGCTTTTGGTCCCTGCTAATGATTGGTAACCGGCTCCTGATCATGTGGCCACTGGGACAGCCAGCCAGTCAGTGGGGCCACATGATCGGCTGATCTTTCCCACCCTCTGGTTTTCAGAACTTTTTAGAGGGACAACGAGACAGACCAAAAAAAAATTATTCTTTACAATTTTTTTTTTTTTTTACAACGCTGTTGGAGGGGCTTTGGAGAGATATAGAATTGAGGATACAGATTATTCAATTCCTTTCTCTTTAGCCTCAGCTACACTGAAGATGAATAAACAGGAGACAGAGGCTCCTGTTTATTCATAAACGAAAGCATCATAAACACAGTTTACTATACTTGGTTATCAACAGACACAGGAGTGATCAGTACCGATCACTCACTTTGTCCATTCAAAAAGAGGAAGGTAAATATGTAATTAACAGTCCCCTTCCTCCTCTCTCCATCCTAACACATGCCCTGTATCCATGGCAGCTGGCAGCCCCACGGTAGGGGGGGAGGGGGATGCCTTGTGTCTCTCCCTACAGCAGCTTAAAGCTGGTGGAAGGGAGAGAAACCGGGTTTCAGCTGTTGCCGAGAGCTTCTTTCTGTAATTGCCCCTCCGCCCCGATTCCCTCTGCTGTTCACGCCCCCCTGTGTGCCAGGGTCCCCTACAGGAGGACTGGTGGTACCCCCCTATCGGCGGCCCTGAGTAAGGCACCAACAAACTGTTATTTTAATCTTATGTGTATATTAAAGATTTGCTTTGTCATACTGTATCTGTGTGTACTTTTTTTTACATGGGGTGCTTGTTATGTGATGATGCCAATAATAAACTACAATTTTTTCTTCTTGGAGGTTGTGGCCCTAACTCGCAATTTAGAATGTTTGTTTTACATCTAACCATTGTAAGACAAATGCATGTCCTTTATTTTAATCCATTAATATGTATTCAAATACAATACTGTTTAAAGGATTCCACACAGTAAACCCCCAGTGATGTGCACGTTTCTTGATTAGTCTCTCAGACCATTTAAGCCTCAAATATTATGCGCTTGGCACATGTCTTGAGAGTAAAAAATGTTTCCACATGTAGAAGAGTAGAGCTAAAAGAGAAGTTGTCCTCCATGGAAGCCAGCGTATTGTTATGGTCACATTTCTGAAAAGAAGCCTGAGTGAATCTGTGTAATGCATGAATTGCCAGATGTGCAATGAACTGAATCACTTCTATAGGCCATCCTTACTAAATAGAGGATGGCTAAAACAAGTAAGTCAATATCCTTAAATAAAAAAAGTTAGTGGAATTCCATCTTGCACCTAACTAGCCTCAAAACTGTCCACTCCCCTTACTACAACCTATACTCGCCAATCTGTGTAAAAAGATGTATAGGCGTACCATTATTCAGTCCACTCTGGTCAATTTCCCCTGTGCCAGAAAAGGGCGGCTGCAGAGGAGAGCCCTTTGCAAATGAGTAAAGCCTAGAACTGTGACATCACCCATAGGCTTAAATTGCCCCTCGTTCTCGACCCTCCTCTCCCTTTCATCCACACTGGCTGACACAGGGAGCCCAATCACTTGACTGGACCAGAGCGTGACCATTGTCTCCAGTACAGAAATTGTTGGAAAAGTCAAATGTTTAGAGTTGTCACAGGCTTGAAAGTTGAAGGAAAATCTCCCAGTGAAGACACCTGTTCTGGTGACATACAGGTATATCTAGCTAAAAAGTGAATATCCTTTGCTTTAACAAATCTGTCTCTTTGGGGCAGGAATTGAAGAGAAATCTTCCAGATAGTGTTCATGTTTTGTTTTTTCCCATTAATGCCCTAAGAGTATTTTTAACTATTCTCGATTTCTGAAAACAAAAATAAATTTGCTTTACATATTTCAACTTCATTCCCTGTATAAGAAAATCCACGTTCTGCATCTCTGGAGTGATCGTAGGTGGCCGGCGGACATCGAGTCGTCTGCAGTATCTATTGCATGAAATGATGTACAGGTATGTCATTTTGCGCAATAGAGCCGACCTGCCGCATTATATGTACTGTGGCTGGTCGGCAAGTAGTTAATGCTGAAAATTCTGCATATAACCACACGTAGAATTACATACATTCTATGTATGATCAAGGTGTTATGAATCCATCATATTATGACATTTTAAAAGGGGACTTGCCTTTTTCACACAAGTATTTCATTTGTCAGGAGTCTCCAGACTTGCTAAACAAAGGCCCCGTTTACTGTCCTTCAAATTTTAGGGGGGTCGGACTGCGGCCAGTGGGAGTAGAAAATGTCCTGGTGTCAGTGGGCGTAAACAATGGCTATTAGGGGAGGAATAGTACCCCATCATTAGTGTCAGTGAGAGGAATAGTGCCTCATCATTGGTGTCAGTAGGAGGAATAGAGTGGCAGGAACCTATGCCTCACTGGAGACCACTGATTTATGTCTTTATAGTTTTGTTTTCACTTCAGGGATTCCTCAGAGGTTTTGTGTTTAGAGGCGTTATAATTATGATTTTTACATAGATGTTTATCCTATCATGTCTCAAAGCTGTGCTTTTATTGGATTGTTTCTATGATTTTTTTATTTTATTTTATTTTATTAAATGTTTTCTGATATATTCGGGACTAAATTATTTAGCTACTGTTGTATTTTTTTTTTCTTAACCACTTAAATACAGGGCATTTTCACCCCCTTCCTGCCCAGGCCAATTTTCAGTTTTTAGTGCTGTAACACTTTGAATGACAATTGGGGGGTCATGCAACAGTGTACCCCACAAATAGAGCTTTCTTTTGGTGGTATTTGATCACCTCTGTGGTTTTGAAAAAAACACAATTTTTTACTATAAAAAATATCCCAATTTTATGTTAAAAAAACAATTTTTTTCCTCAGTTTAGGCCGATATGTATTCCTCTACATATTTTTGGTAAAAAAAATCGTAATAAGCGTATATTGATTTGTTTGCGCAAAAGTTATAGTGTCTACAAAATAGGGGATAGATTAATGGCATTTTTATCAAAAAAAAATTTTCTTTACTAGTAATGACGGCGATCTACGTTTTTTTTTTTTTTTCGTGACTGTGACATTGCAGCGGACATATCGGACACTTGACACTATTTTGGGACCATTCACATTTATCCAGCGATCAGTGCTATAAAAATGCACTGATTACTGTATAAATGTCACTAGCAGGGAAGGGGTTAACACTAGGGGGAGATCAAGGGGTTAAATTTGTTACCTAGGGAGTGATTCTAACTGTAGGGGGAGGGGGGACTCACAAGAGGAGGAGACCGGTCAGTGTTCCTCTGTACTGGGAACACACCATCGGTATCCTCTCACCTGACAGAAAGTGAATCTGTGTGTTTACACACACAGATCCACGGTCCTGCTCTGTTATCAGGCAATCGCGCGTGCCCGACGGACATCAAGACCGCTAGACGGCCAGGAAGCCGAGGACGTCCTATGACGCCTGCCCTAGTATGGGAGATCCCTCCTGTCCTCCTGTGGACATCATTTTACGATGGCTGGGATGGGAAGTGGTTAAGCTTTACCAATTTTGTTTGCCATAATGGTTATTTTCCTAATAAAGTGAAATAATAACCATAAATAACACATGGTATAGTGTAGTGATTTGAACCATATGTTTAAACCTTCATGGTTGTGTGTAGTGGGTTTAAAGGAATATGGTAAAAGATAAATTAAAGTGGTTGTGAACCCTTACATATACCCAGTGAAGTGAGTGGCTCAGGTGATACACCGAGATGGAACATATCTTCCTTCATAAGTTGTACCTGTCTATCTGCAGTCTTCTCTTCAAAATGCCAGAATATAAAGCTTGTCTGAGAGTTCAGAAAAAAGGGGCGAAGAGCTGAAATTTTTCACTCTGCAGAGCTTAGGGAGGAGAGCTCTGACAGCTGATTGGAGGGAAGGGACACACTCCCCTCCACACAGCACACAAGAACAGAGATGAGGCTGTCAGTCTGGTGGAGGTCCCTTCTTTGTCACCATTTTTCTCTTGCTGATGGCAGAGAAATCAAGCAGCAGACAAAAGTGACACTGCTCTTGAGACCAGTAAACACTATAGAGCAGTGGTTCTCAACCTTTCTAGTGTCGTGACCCCTTGATAAAATTTCCCAAGTTGTGGGGACCCCTAACAGTAAAATTGTTTTCGTTGGTCGAGTTTGCTGGCACAGTGGCGGCGTTTGCGGGCACAGTGGTGACAATTGATGGGCACAGTGGCTGCACAGTGGGACGTTTGCTGGCACAGTGGCGACAATTGATGGGCACAGTGGCTGCGTATGGCACAGTGGCAACAATTAAAGGGCACAGTGGCTGCGTTTGATGGCACAGGTGGCGATGTTTGCTGGCACAGTGGCGACAATTTATGGGCACAGTGGTTGCATTTGGCACAGTGGCAACAATTAAAGGGCACAGTGGCTGCGTTTGATGGCACAGTGGCGACAATTGACGAGCACAGTGGCTGCATTTGATGGCACAGTGGCGGCGTTTGCTGGCACAGTGGCGACAATTGATGGGCACAATGGCTGCATTTGATGGCACAGTGGCGGTGTTGCTGGCAGTGGTGACTATTGATGGGCACAGTGGCTGTGTTTGATGGCACAGTGGCGACAATTGATGGGCACAGTGGCTGCACAGTGGCAACGTTTGCTGGCACAGTGGCGACAATTGATGGGCACAGTGGCTGCGTTTGGCACAGTGGCAACAATTAAAGGGCACAGTTCCTGCGTTTAATGGCACAGTGGCAGCGTTTGCTGGCACAGTGGCGGCGTTTGCTGGCACAGTGGCTGCATTTGCTGGCACAGTGGCGGCGTTTGCTGGCACAGTGGCGACAATTGATGGGCACAGTGGCGACAATTGATGGGCACAGTGGCGACAATTGATGGGCACAGTGGCGACAATTGATGGGCACAGTGGCGACAATTGATGGGCACAGTGGCGACAATTGATGGGCACAGTGGCGACAATTGATGGGCACAGTGGCGACAATTGATGGGCACAGTGGCGACAATTGATGGGCACAGTGGCGACAATTGATGGGCACAGTGGCGACAATTGATGGGCACAGTGGCGACAATTGATGGGCACAGTGGCTGCATTTGATGGGCACAGTGGCTGCATTTGATGGCACAGTTGCGGCGTTTTAATGGGGTTTTTTTTCAGATTTTTTCAGTTTGTTTGCGCCCCCACCACTTATTTATATATAAACGTCCCGGTTGGTTCCTCAAAAGTGCTTATTCCGTGCCAGTGCTAGATACACAAAGTGTATAGCACCCAAACATGTATCTAGCACTGGCACGGAATAAACACTTTTGAGGAACCAACTGGGATATATATATATATATATATATATATATATATATATATATATATATATATATATATATATATATATATATATATATATATATATATATATATATATATATATATATATATATAAATGTTAAGTAACATAATGAAAAAAATGTTGTCAGCTTCTCCTGTGTGTCTGACTTACCAGATGTCACAGTGACACAGGTGTTCTTCTTCAGGTGTTTCGTTGCCTCCCTCTTGGTACACTCATCCACAGCAAGCGGACTTCGGTGGGTGTAACAAGATGTCCGCTTGCCGACTTCTAAGTCTAAGCATTACTGTGGACGAGAGTACCAAGATGGCGGCGACAGAACGTCACTTCCGTGCAGTCTCTCCTCTGCAGGAAGTGACATCTCGCTGGCCGAGACGGACGGACGGACTCCGGCAGTAACTTTGGGTCCATCTCGGCCAGCATCTCAGGCAGCATCTCGGCCAGCATCCGTGACCCCCTGGAGAATCGGCAATCGACCCCCCAGGGGGTCGCGACCCCCAGGTTGAGACCCGCTGCTATAGAGGGATATGCTTTGTTCATATTTCAAGCCTGAGGTTTACAACCACTTTAAGTAACATCTGAATCTAAAGGATTGACCCAGAACTGATGTCTAATTTTTGTAAGTTCTGGCTTTTCACTTGTCCTGAATTTATTATCCATTTTGCATGTTATGGTAAATGGTTGCCATGACATTGCACTCGTTGACTCTGCTTTATAATTGTGTTTCTGTGTAATATTTTCCTTAACCGCTTTCCGACCGCCTTACGCAGATATACTGCGGCAGAAGGGCTTGTACAGGCAGAATCGCGTACCTGTACGTTCCCCTTTAAGAGGCAGCCAGCGGACGCGCCCGCGGCAAGCTCCGTGAGTCGGGTCGCGGGTCCCGCAGACTCTATCGCTGCGGGGATACCCGCGATCGCCGAACGGGGAGGAAGAACGGGGAGATGCTAATATAAACAAGCATCTCCCGGTTCTGCCTAGTGACAGTGTCACTGATCTCTGCTCCCTGTGATCGGAGCAGAGATCAGTGACATGTCACACACAGCCATGCCCCCCACAGTTAGAAACACGCCCCTAGGACACACTTAACCCCTACACTGCCACCTAGTGGTTAACCCCTTCACTGCCGGTGTCATTTACACAGGAATCAGTGCATTTGTATAGCACTGATTGCTGTATAAATGACAATGGTCCCAAAAATGTGTCAAATGACCGATGTGTCCGCCATAATGTCGCAGTCACGATAAAAATCGCTGATCTCCGCCATTTAAAAAAAAAAATATTAATAAAAATGCCATAAAACTATCCGATCAATAATCGCTTGTTACGATTTTTTTTTTATATACCAAAAATATGTAGAAGAATACGTATCAGCCTAAACTGAGGAAAACAATTGTTTTTTTTATATATTTTTGGGGGATATTTATTATAGCAAAAAGTAAAAAATGCGTTTTTTTTTTTTCTTCAAAATTGTGGCTCTTTTTTTGTTTAAAGGCGCAAAAAATAAAAACCGCAGGGTGGTCAAATACCACCAAAAGAAAGCTCTATTTGTGGGAAAAAAAGGACGTCAATTTTGTTTGGGAGCCACGTTGCACGACCGCGCAATTGTTAAAGCGACGCAGTACTGAATCGCAAAAAGTGCTCTGGTCAGGAAGGGGGAAAATTCTTCCGGGGCTGAAGTATATTAGAACAGGTAATTTCCCAAAAATGAACTTCTCTATATTAGGTAAAGTTAAAGCGGAGTTCCACCCAAAAATGGAACTTGGGGGACCCCTTTTTAGAGGGTTCCAGCTCCCACTTCCTCCTGGCGCACTGCTCCCCCTCCCTCTCGGCAATCATCTGGGATACGTCACAGGTCCCAGATGATTGCCCGGCCAGTCACAGCGGCTCGCGCATGTGAAGTGCGTGCCTGGCTGTTAAGCAACAGCCGGGCGCCCACATTGACAATGCCGGCGCTGCAGAGAGGAAGGGGAGATGAGTGGGGCTTTGTTCCCCCGCATCGCTGGACCCTGGGACAGGTAAGTGTCCAATAATTTAAAGTCAGCAACTGCAGTATTTGTAGCTGCTGCCTTAAAAAAAAAAAAATTTAAGCGGAATTCCGCTTTAAGGTAGGAGTTGATGCCTAGATGAATCCACGCTTCCTAATATGACCCATCTTGTACCCATTGCACAGACCCTGACAGACTGTGAGTGCAGCTGAAAAACAATAGCAGTTGGCCAGGAAAAATCTATCACATTTCCATCAGGGAGTGCACAGCTGGGAGATAATGGGAGTAGTCTGTAGTTATGGAATGTATCTGTTGGATCAGGATAATGTTCTCTTGTGTTTTATGTCATTTAACCCTTTCGCTGCCAGGCCCTGTGTTCCATTTTGTACACTCAAATGGCCATACCATTTTTGCAATTTTTCCTTTGCTTTTGTTGCTTTTCACTTATAGCTTTCAAAAGTTTGTAAAAGACCCCCCCACCTTTGGTGAGATATCAGAGGTCTAAATGACCCCCATATCTCTTTTTTTGAGACAGAGAAAGGGACTGAAGATAGTCCGTTTCTCTGTAGCACTTTGCATGAATGCATGGAATCTGTATAGAGATTCCATTCATTCATAAAATGACAGTCTGATACATTGTAACACCCGCGGTTATAATCAGCTTGCTGTAGATATAGCAGCTATCGCTGCCTATATCCATTGTACGGGGAGGGGGGGTTGGTACATGTTTACCAAGCCACAACTTCACCCCCACCCACACCGCTCCCCCCTGCCGCAATCCCCAGCCTGACAAATAACCAAGATCTGTGCAGGGGGGCAGATGCAAGCGACGGAAGGGAAGGCGATGAGGGGGCAGTACGGGGGCTATCTGACCGGCGGGGGAGGACACATCTGGTTCCCCTCCCCAAGCAGCACCTGAAGCCGGTGGGAGCAGCAGAGGCGGGATGGGGGAGGGGTCGGATCGTGTGTGTGTGGGGGGGGGGGAATGGTGCTGGGGGTGAAGGGGATAGGAAAGGAGAGTAGCAGATACACTACCAATTCTAGCAGATGACCTCTCCGAACAGGCCTGATCCTGCTTCTGATTCTCTGGCTTTAATGCATGGCTGTTCAGGCTCAGGTGTTAAAGGATAGAGGGACTCTGACTCTGGTATTCATACCTTGCTGAAAGCAAGAAAAGGCGCTTCCAGGAAGATCTATTATTGTACCTGGAAATCCATTTTTTGCTTGATGTGGAAACAGGCACTTCAACCCCAGAGATTACTCTGTGCCTTCCTGCAATTATGTCTTGACCAGAATTTGGCCTTAAGCACTCTGAAAAGGACAGGTTTCAGCTACTGTCCATTCTTTTTCAAAGATCTGACTTTTTTGTCCATTGAAAGCACTTTTCCTCAGGTGTATCTCACATTAAGCCACCATTGCAGCTCTGTCTGCTTCATTGGGACCTCAATTTGGTTTTCTCTGCCCTGCAGAAACCACCCTTGGATCCCATCAAGGATATTCCATTAGATGACCTCCCCACAAAGTTTTTTTGGTTGCTGTCACACATGTCAGACATGCCGAGTTGGTGGCTCTTTCTTGTAAGAAGCTGTTCCTTATAACTTCGCACAGAGAAGGTTGTTTTATACCTTTCATAAAGACTTAGTCCTACCATCCTTGTGCTGCTCCAAAGCACACAAAGAAGTCTATCCATTGTAGTCAGAGCCACTAGAGTTTACCTCAAAGCTACAGCTTTGAGCAGATTCCCTATTTGTCCTGTCTTCAGGACCTCACAAAGGACTCCCTGTATTCAAGTCCACCATCACACGATGGATTAAGAAATCTGATCGCTGGAACTTATTCCCTCAAGTGACAATCTCACCTCCTCTTTTATTCTCCCATTCCACCAGATCCGTGTCCAATCTTCTACAGATACAGCTTTCAGCCACAAGATTCCAATAGTGCCACTCTGAAGTTGGGTCTGTTGACCCTTGGTCTTGTTGGCAAAGTTCTGTCTACCTACTGCTATCATTCATTGGTTGGGGACTTCCCAGGGTCTTTGAATACTTTACCTGTGTCATTTCCTGCATGATTAGAGGATCTTCACCCTCCACTCCCACGCCTAGCTAAATGATGTGCGGGAAGTGGCGAACCTTCTTTTAAAAAAATACAATTAAAAAAAGCCCCATTCCTGCAAAAGAGGGGTTGGTGGAGATCTGCTTTTAAGATGAAAGGAATTTTGACTTGCCTGTAAATTCCATAGCTTGCAGTACAGGACAGAGTACACTCTCCTTTCCATTCCTTGGTTACTCTGCATTGCTTGCTACAAAACTGAGGATTTAGGCCACTTTCACACTGAGGCGCTACAGCGCTAAAAATAGCGCCTGTAAAGTGCCTCTCCTGTCTCTCCAGTGTGAAAGCCCGAGTGCTTTCACACTGGAGTGGTGCGCTTGCAGGATGGTAAAAAAAGTCCTGCAAGCAGTATCATTGCAGCGCTGTAGGAGCGGTGTATACACCGCTCCTAAAGCGCCTCTCCCATTGAAATCAATAGGGCAGCGCCGGCAAAATGTTTTAACCCTTATTTGGCCATCAGCAGGGTTAAAACTGCCCCTCTAGCGGTCAAATAGCGCTGCTAAAATGACGGTAAAGGGGCGCTAAAAAATAGCGCTACTTTACCGCCGACACCCGCCCCAGTGTGAAAGTAGCCTTAGAGTTATAGGGGAGGTGCCGGGGGGGGGGGGGAGGCGGCATGTCCTCGAAATATTTGCCATTCAGGTGTCCAATCACCTGGATGTATGAGCCTATAACCCTGGGTCTATGAATACTTTGCCTGTGTCTTGTACCTATACCTGTGTCAAGATATGGAATTTACAGGTAAGGCAAATTCCTTTGATAAGTTTCTTCAACAGCTAAAGAAGCTGCAAAGGTGCATGTGAACTTAAGTACAAATTAAGTTCAACTGAACTAACTGAATGTTCAAACTGATGTAACCTGAATCTTTATTCGTCAGATTTTTTTTTTAAGCAAAAATTGGACTGAACTAATGAGGCCTGTGTAAAAAGACTCATTTTTAAGATTTTAGTAGTTTTTTAAAAATTTTATATCACTAACGTGCTATCTAAAATGAATGTAAAGTGCCTCTTAGGCTAATGGTTGCTGCCCAGGGATACTCCCACAGCTGTGATATTGTAGTGCTGTGGGGGTGATTGAGAGGTTGCAGCTATCAACGGCACTTATCAAAAGTGAGTGAAAGGTCCACCTCCTCCATTCAAAGAGAGCTTTTCGTTATGGAAACTGATACAGTAGTATGGCTATGAATGGGAGGCAGAAAAGGTGGTCCTAGTTAGCACTTTTGAGGGAGTGCCTGTGACATGCGCAGCCTCTCGTATTTACTGCTGCTGTACCAGATGATTGGAGCTGCTGGGGTAGAGGACTGAAAATTTCAAGCAAAACAGCAGCCACCAACACAAGGGACACTTTTTTTAATTCAACACAAGTTCCATCCCATGCCGATTCTTAAAAAAAATAAATATATTTTTTCACTAAACCTTATGCCCCGTACACACGATCGGAATGTCTGCCAGCAAAAGTCCGATGTGAGCTTCTGGTTGGAAATTCCATCCGTGTGTGTGCTCCATCGGACTTTTGCTGGCAGAATTTCCACCAGCAAAAGATTGAGAGCAGGTTCTCTATTTTTCCAACGGAAAAAGTTCCTATTGTCTGTAGCAATTCTCACGCGCAAAATTCCTATGCATGCTCGGAAACAATTCGGCATATGCTCGGAAGCATTGAACTTCATTTTCTCGGCTTGTCATAGTGTTGTACGTCACCGCGTTCTTGACGGTCGAAAGTTCAGAGAACTTTTGTGTGATCGTGTGTATGCAAGCCAAGCTTGAGCGGAATTCCGTCTGAAAAACCATCCCATATTTTTCTGACGGAAATTCCACTCGTGTGTACGGGGCATAAAGCTTTAAGTTGTAAAGATTTCTAACAGGCTCGAAGATCAATACAAGTAGTTCATTGTTTCTCGTGTTTAATTTAGTTATAAGACATGTTTTTATTTCCAAGCTTTATGACTATCTGCTTTAAAATAATGTCACCGGGAAGTTCGTTCAGTTTTGGTGGCAGTTTCTTAAATAACACAACCTGCACAAAGCAATTTTGCCCTAACAGTTCAAGGTCGGGTGAAAGAAACGGCAGAATTTCACTTGGATCCTTCATGCTCAGTGAGCAGTAATTTTCCTTTTTCTCTTGAGTAATGTGCACTTCCATTTAGCCTTTCCAAACTCAGCATTGTGTTTTGCAGATTTATCCCCCAGTAATACCCCATTGTTGACAAAATATGGTAATGCGAGTAGACTATAAAAAAACATTTCGTTTTACTGCATATGTCATTATATATCAGTAAACAAACCTGCAAGACTCTCTAAAGCTTATACAACTTGCTTCATTCAAAAAAAATCTATAGCTTGCCTAAAGTCTATTTTTTCTCAAATTTACTATCCTTAAAAATACTATTCTTTTTTCCTCAGGTAAATTCTGTGTGTTTGGAGGATGTTTCTCATGAAGAAGCTGTGACAGCTTTGAAAAACACATCAGACTTTGTGTGTCTTAAGGTGGCAAAACCTACTACCATGTTCATGAATGACAGTTATGCGCCACCAGATATCACCAACTGTGAGTTTTTTGCTACTTTTTTTTTTTTTAATAACACGTTGAAGTAACTTACTGCCTATTAAAAGAACACCTACAGTATCTCACACAAGTGAGTACATCCCTCACATTTTTGAAAATATGTTATATCGTTTCATGTGACAACACTGAAGAGCTTACACTTTGCTACAATGTAAAGTAGTGAGTGTACAGCTTGTATAACAGTGTAAATTTGCTGTCCGTTCAAAATTACTCAGCACACAGCCATTAATGTCTAAACAGCTGGAAATTGGGCCCAAAATGTCTATATTGTGTGACCACCATTCTTTTCCCAGCACTGTCTTAACCCTCTTGGGCATGGAGTTTACCAGAGCTTCACAGTCCCCTTCCACTCCTCCATGATGACATCACGGAGCTGGTGGATGTTGGAGACCTTACGCTCCTCCACCTACCATTTGAGGATGCCCCACAGGTGCTCAATAGGGTTTAGGTCTGGAGACATGCTTGGCCAATCCATCACCTTTACCCTCGGCTTCTTTAGCAAGGCAGTGTTCGTCTTGTAGGGGTATTTGGGGTCGTTATCATGTTGGAATATTGCCCTGCTGCCCAGTCTCCAGAGGGAGGGGATCATGCTCTGCTTCAGTATGTCACCGTACATGTTGGCATTCATGGCTCCTTTAATGAACCGTAGTTCCCCAGTGCCAGCAGCACTGATGCAGCCCCAAACGATGGCACTCCCACCACCATGCTTGACTGTAGGCAAAACACACTTGTCTTTGTACTCCTCACCTGGTTGCTGCCACACACGCTTGACACCATCTGAACCAAATCAGTTTATCTTGGTCTCAGACCACAGTACATGGTTCCAGTAATCCATGTCCTTAGTCTGCTTGTCTTCAGTAAACTATTTGCAGGCTTTCTTGTGCATCATCTTTAGAAGAGGCTTCCTTCTGGGACGACAGCAATGCACACCAATTTGATGCAGTGTGCCGTGTATGATCTAAGCACTGACAGGCTGACCCCCACCCCTTCAACCTCTGCAGCAATGCTGGCAGCACTCCTACGCCTTTTTCACAAAGACAACCTCTGGATATGACGCTGAGCATGGTTGCTTAGCTTCTTTGGTCGACCATGGCGAGGCCTGTTCTGAGTGGAACCTGTCCTGTTAAACTGCTGTATTGTATTGGCCACCATGCTGCAGCTCAGTTTCAGGGTCTTGGCAATCCTCTTATAGCCTTTGCCATCTTTCTGTAGAGCAACAATTCTTTTTTTTTTTTTTTAAATCCTCTTTGCCATGAGGTGCCATGTTGAACTTCCAGTGACCAGTATGAGAGAGTGAGAGCTATAACACCAAATTTAACACACCTGCTCCCCATTCATATCTGAGACCTTGTAACACTAACGAATCACGTGACACCGGGGAGGGAAAATGGCTAATTGCGCCCAGTTTGGACATTTTCACTTTTGTGCTCACTTTTGTTGCCAGCGGTTTAGACATTAATGGCTGTGATGAGTTATTTTGAAGGGACAGCAAATTTACACTTATAAAAGCTGTACACTCACTACTTTACATTGTAGCAAACACTTTTTCATGTGACAACACTTCAGTGTTGTCACATGAAAAGATATACTAAAATATTTACAGAAATGTGAGGAGTGTACTCACTTTTGTGAGATACTGTACATGATCATATTTTTTCCTTTCCTGCTTGTAATTTTATGATTGATATAGTACTAACATATTTTCTTAAACTGTGAATATACATATAGAAATTCGGTACAGTACAATGACTGGCTTCTGTCGAACAGTCTTGATGGAAATCCAGCGTTCAATCAGCGCATGCAACAAAAAGTTGCTGGTTGAGCAAAAAGGACGAAAAACTCTGTCTATACCCTTCTTTAGTTATGCAATATGGGACACAGGATCATGAGTCTTGATTGAGGATGAGCTCGGGCATGTTCGCACACCCCACGTGCAGAGTCCGCCAGGAAGTCGGTACGGCGCTGCGCTAATCACAGGCAGTGAGACATTTACCGATCTCTGCAGCCGCACATCGGGAAAATGTCTCACTGCCTGTGATTAGCGCAGCACCGTGCCGACTTTCTGGCGGGCTCTGCACGTGGAGTGTGCGAACACGCCTGAGCTCATTCTTGGTCTTGATCAAGCGTTACAGCAGTTTCCTGCAGATGATTGGGCACTGCCAAAAAAGGGCTACAGGGACACCCCTCTACATAATCCCTCCCACTCCCAGCTAGGCTCCTTCTTTTCTTTTTTTTTTTTTTTTTCTTCTGTCTACCGAGAGAAGTTTACCTCATTGTTATGAAGGTTTGCTCTTTCTCTGGTAATTATTTGTTGTCTCTCATCAAGATTCCTAACTAAGTCATAGCCTCTGCAGCTCCTACTGCAGCTTCTGGATCAGTTGACTCCTCAGCTGTGACTTGGATGGCACAGAGTTCTTTGAGCCCTGACTCTAAAGACCCCCTGCGAGGTATACCCATCATGGACGGTGAAACCAGAAAAGGGTATATCTGCCTTTTAATCCTACCCACAGAGCTAACCGCGGTGGGTACCAGGCAGCCCATTAAACATTCTGCCATATTATCTCCTGAAAAGTCTTCTTTTAGGATGTGTGGGTGCTGGTGACACTTACTGCACCTGGACCCGAGGGAATGGGCTCCACTTCAAGAAGTGTTTCAGGTGTCTCAGAAGTGTTTCTCTTTAATCCGTTTTGTAGGATCGAGATGGAGGGCCTTGTTTTTTTGCAATTCAACAAACTTTCGTTCTAGAAAGTAATCCAGCAGACCTTTTTTGTCCTTCCTCCAACCTGGTCTGGATCCTCATCCAACAGTATTTAAAGGACAAATCTTGTCCTTGACCATGCTAATTCAGAGACCTTTGGCTTCTCACTGTCGCGTTAAAGCATATTTCCACATTTCATATCAAATTTGAAAAAGCCTCACTATGTTTGTGTCCCTATTAAATCGGCATACCTGAAATAATAAAGAAAAGAACATTTTTATATTTCCTAAAAACAGATGTTCCTAGGGAAAAGGCAGATTGCAGGCATTTCCATACAATCTTATGGGCTCTGTCCCCACATAGACTGGGGACCTACTGAGCTATCCCTCAATAACATACAATGCAGGACATCAGCTTATAAATTTTTAAACCTTTGTGTTAGGACAGTGTTCAAATCTAATTTACAACTGATAATGAAGATCTGCCAGCACAGTACAAACAGGGTTTATTATGTTGGGCATTACTCTAAAGCTCCCTCCTAAACATTACAAAGCAAGGAATGCTTGGTAGGATTTTTAAGCACGTGAAAAGCACCTAAAATTTGTAACCAACACCTAAAACTGTAGCCAGCATTATTTTTTTTTTTTAAATCAAAACTAAGCCCATTGAATTAATGAGTTTCTCAAAACCCTACGTTCAGGGCATGCCGTGATTGAGAACTGTCAGTTGCATATGCTCGCAGTTACAACTTGCAAGCCATTAAATGGCTGGTGTCATAACTGATCGTATGTACAGCATCCTGGCAACTGCAGATCAGAGGCTAAGATGGTTGCTTCCGTGGCTGTAAAAGATTAAAAGGATTTAATACACAGCTATATAGTTGAGCTGATTGAAAAAAGACACAAGTCTATACAGTTCAACGCAAAAAAGAAAAAATACACACATATACACTATGCTATACCCACACTTTAGCTTGTATGTTAAAGGGAGCATGTAACAAAATAGGCGTTACCCCAATTTGTTTGCCAGATTGGTAATAAACTATGCTCAATATGTTGTGCATGAACCCCCCCTTTCACACTTCTTCTTGGGAACTTAATGTGGTTCTCTTGTCATTTCAGATGCAGCTTTTTGAACCTATTAGAGCTATTACATTGTCTGACCTTACTAGCAAAGTGTTTCATGTTGTGATCACCTCTGCATTGAGGGTCTGTAAGTTAGTAAACTTTGCTCAAGGATAAAGTTGTCTTAAGGCCTAAAACATCCATCTTACCTAAAGGGGGTCTACTCTTCAGGATATTGTCCTTCCTTATGTTCTGCTCCAAAGAATGCCAAGGAAATTTCCTTCCGCTGTGTTGACCTCACCATGTACATTCCAATCTGACTGTACAATCAATTTTAGATTTGACAAAACTGAGGACCTACCCAGTCAAGTTTCCATGCACTTCAAAGTTATTGGTAGATCTGAAGGAGATTGTACAATCAGATTAGTCCTGTAACAAAGCCTGGGCATTTAAGCAGAGTGTAGAAAGATGCAAAAGCAGGAAAAACTAAAGATATATAAGCAAATCTCCACTCTTCTGTAATGTATTCTCCCAACCATTGCTAATGGCCACTCAAGTGGAATTTGCACTAAAAATGCAAGGTCCACGTCACTCATGCACCAAGGGCCACCACTGCCATGCTAAAACATTCTGTTAATAAAAGAAAATAACCTGCTTTTAAAGAGTTAATATACTTGGCTTGCCTTCGCTTCTACCCACAACTCCTAGCAAGGATGATGTTCCTATCTTTCGGGGATTACTGGATTACTAAGTAGCCCAAATCTTGCTTGAAGAAACTCTTGTACGGTGTCTTAATTTCATCTTGCGAGATGTGGCATAATCGGCATTCCTGGGATTTTTGCAGGATGACAGTGATGTCCCCCTCTGCAGTACAGATGCTGGTAAGGCAAGTAAATTTACCTTACAGGGTTTCTTTTTTTTTTTTATAATAGTGCAGGAGTTAGGGGATGGGGGAGGGTGCACTAACTACATGAACTTTGCTTGTAAGTCAAGGTATACTTTAAAGTATTTCTGCACTTACAGTGCTGATACGTTGGCTTCTCCTGTTATTGCAGCTTAGAGAAAAAATGAAATGGGTGTCTGTACCTTATTTGAAAAACAATAGTTTGTTCCTTTCAGTGAGGCCTGCAGGTCCCATCTTCTGTGCGCATTCTGTTGTGTTGTGGAAGGTGCTGCTCTCAGGAACTACTAGAGGGAGCACTGGGCAAGACGATATAGACACTCTATCATGAATGGGAAATCCCCCTCTTGCCTTACCCAGAAGAGCACTCTAGTGTAGTGGTTGTTAACGTTGATTTTTTAATGTAAGGCCTCAGATGTAGTTTTGGCATCATCAAAGGGCCACACATATTTAGTGATTGTATCGCTACAGAAAGTTGTCAGACTGCAGACAGGCGATGGCCATGAACTTACCTGCTTGCTGCAAGAGGTGGTTACACTGAACAGGCTATAGTAGTTGGAGATTTGGTAAGTGATTTAGGAGACAGACTTTGAACACATTACATGAGACTACTAGAAATCGCAACTGCTCCAAAGCAAGTGGGAAACGCAGGCAACTGTCTGCAGGGCAAAACAGAGTGCCAAAGGGCCAAATGTGGCCCCCAGGCCTTGATTTGGGCACCAGCGCTCTAGTGGTTCCCTTTTACAGCTACTTGCTCAGCACAGCGGGTTGCACACACTTTTTTTTTTTTATACAGACAGCAAGGACAGTGACAGCTTAAAGCGGGAGTCCGGCGACCAGTCTTTTTTTTTTTTTTTTTTTTTTTTAGGTTATTTTTTTAGGTTTTCGCTTAAAGGAGGCTTGCCACGAGAGAAACATATGAGCTGGCATTGAAGAGCTCCGGAAATAGTAGTTTGCCTGTTTTGCTAACCCTTTTTTCTTTTAATACTTTAAATCACTGACCCAGAAGAAGTATGCCAATAGACTTCTGTCCTTGTTTGCTTTTTTTCCTTTGTCTTTCCTGATTTACATCTGGTTGTAATTATTCACGTCAGTAAATCCACATAACCAGTCAGTTATATCTGAAGGGTCTCGTTTATCCAGGTCATGGTATAACTACTAGTATTTGGTCACATTCAGCTGGACTTGTATGAGAATTTAACATCTTCCCTTACTTCAGAAAGTCAGCTAGCATTTTTCAGAAAATGAGAAGAGCAGATGTAGACCTTAGTTTTCTTACGATAGGCTTACCTTAACCTGCTTTTACATGTTCCGTCTATGCTCTGTTTTTGTTTCCCCGGGGTATCTTTTTAAGATTTTTAAGCATTTAAAAATGATATGCTTGTCCTCTGCACATACACAATTAACTTAACCACTTCAGCCCCGGAAGGATTTACCCCCTACCTGACCAGAGCACTTTTTACAATTTGGCACTGCGTCGCTTTAACTGCTAATTGCGCGGTCATGCAATGCTGTACCCAAACGAAATTTGCGTCCTTTTCTTCCCACAAATAGAGCTTTCTTTTGATGGTATTTGATCACCTCTGTCGGTTTTATTTTTTGCGCTATACACGGAAAAAGACCGAAAATTTTGAAAAAAAATATTTTCTACTTTCTGTTCTAAAAAAAATCCAATAAACTCAATTTTAGTCATACATTTAGGCCAAAATGTATTCGGCCACATGTCTTTGGTAAAAAAAAATGTCAATAAGTGTATATTTATTGGTTTGCGCAAAAGTTATAGCGCCTACAAACTAGGGTACATTTTCTGGAATTTACACAGCCTTTAATTTATGACTGCCTATGTCGTTTTTTGAGGTGCTAAAATGGCAGGGCAGTACAAAACCCCCACAAATGACCCCATTTTGGAAAGTAGACACCCCAAGGAAATTGCTGAGAGGCATGTTGAGCCCATTGAATATTTATTTTTTTTGTCCCAAGTGATTGAATAATGACAAAAAAAAAAAATTACAAAAAGTTGTCACTAAATGATATATTGCTCACACAGGCCATGGGCATATGTGGAATTGCACCCCAAAATACATTTAGCTGCTTCTCCTGAGTATGGGGATACCACATGTGTGGGACTTTTTGGGAGCCTAGCCGCGTACGGGGCCCCGAAAACCAATCACCGCCTTCAGGATTTCTAAGGGTGTAAATTTTTGATTTCACTCTTCACTGCCTATCACAGTTTCGGAGGCCATGGAATGCCCAGGTGGCACAAACCCCCCCCCCCCTAAATGACCCCATTTTGGAAAGTAGACACCCCAAGCTATTTGCTGAGAGGCATGGTGAGTATTTTGCAGCTCTCATTTGTTTTTGAAAATGAAGAAAGACAAGAAAAAAAATGTTTTTTCTCAAGTCGTCTTCCAGGACGGCACCCTGAGAGATGACTGGTGCACCTGACAGGAAACACAATCAATCAAGAGGTTAAAGGCCCCCGCCCCTCCCGATGCTCCTCAGTTTTTGATTGTGTTTCCCCACAGCGAAACCGTTTGTTATTTTTCTGTTGACCTAAAAGCCTGGGGCTGGTGGTCTCCCCCTGGGAGCCAGACCAAATGCCTGGGAAGCCTCTGGGTCCGGCCGGATGGTTCTCATCCTTCCTGGGGGGTTTCCCAATCCGTGTCTGGGGGGGGGGGGGGGGGAGAGGCAGCAGAACCGTGCTTCTTTCCATGGAAGAGCCCCCCCCCCGAGTGCTGAAGAACCCTGGGTGCGGTGGTGTACCCAGAACTTCAGGGGCCAAATTTCCTGTTGCCCTTCCTTACCTGTGCGGTGGCCACGCAGTTGCAGGAGTTGGTGGTTTTCCTTCTACTGGCTACAAGAGTCTGGGACCCGTTCTGGGGTCTGGCCAGGGCTGCCGTTCATCCGCCTGTCCACCAACCGTTCACGGGAGGTCACGCGGCAAGAAGCTCTACATGGAGAGCTTTTCTTCCAGGGACCTTGCTGAGTGTAGCTTAGCACCATTTTCCTGAAGATCAGGAAATGACATCACTTCCTCCTCTAAGAGGAGGGAGTGGGAAGGGCTGCAGCAGGAAGTGACCTCAGGTCCAGTATCACTTCCTGTCTTCGGCAAGATGGCGGTGGCGAGTTGCAGCCAGCATACAGAGGATATAAAAAGCCACAGGGAACAGGCGCCCATGTCTCCTCTGCGTTCCTGTATGCAGCACCTCCAGGGAGAGATTGGAAGTAGCATGGAACATGAGAAGGAGAGACCTGCAGGGTCTGCGGCCATGGAAGAGACCACAGGGGGTGAGTCTGACCGGCCTTCGGAGGTTTAGAGGGGGAGGGTACCCCAACTCTTCTCCTCTGACTCTCAGTGTATGTCTGTGTGTTTTTTTCAGGGGACGACGCTATTGCCCGTGAGGTTGCCAGCCGTCCTGTGAAATCCTCCACCCGCTCCAAACGATGTGGGAACTGTAATGACAGGCTACCCCCAGAACATCCAAAGCCCTTCTGTTTTAAATGCATACAGAAGTTGACAGGGAAGGAGACATCTCAGATAATGAAGGAATTTCTTACTGTGCAAACTGAGATGCTGTCCACCTTAAAGTCTTTTCAGGCCACCCTTAAGCCTAGGGATTCAGAGGCTCACTCTAGTAAGGATGCCTCTTCCCAGGAGAGCTCCGCCTCCTCTAGGAGGTATCGGGCAGAGGTACTGAAGTATCAAATCCCCCACGATTCAGAGGAAGAGTGTGATTTAGAAGTTCCTAATCAGGAGTTTTCTGATGAAGGGGTGGTGGACAGCCAAGAGGAGGATGGGAGGGAGGAATCCAGGTCTAGCAGACAAATATTTTCTGCCGACGACATGGAAGATCTTCTGAAAGCTATTTATGCCTCAGAAGAGATTCAGGAGCCTGCTGCACAGGTGTCCGCTCAGGATAGGATGTATAGAGGCTTGATTAAACCTCAGGCCAGGGTCCTTCCGGTACATTCCGCCCTTAAAGAAGTCATCTTAAGGGAATGGAAAGAACCAGAAAGAAGGCTTCTGAAATATAAAACCTGGAAGCGTAGATGCCCCTTCTCTGAGGAGAATGAGGAAAAGTTTTTCAAAACTCCTAGACTAGACGCCTCCTTAGCACAGGTCTCTAAGCAGTCAGATCTTTCCTTTGAAGATACCGGTAACTTAAAGGATCAAATGGATCGCAGGGCTGAAACCATTTTACGCAGAGCCTGGGAAGCTAACGCTGCGGCTATGAGCCCCGCATTGGCCTCAGCTTGCATTGCAAGGAATGCCGACACGTGGGTCTGTAAATTAATGGACCACGTATCCCGAACCTCAAAATCCAAGGAGGTCCTGGATTCTCTGGAGGTCATAGGGAATGCTGTCGCATATTTAGCAGATGCTGCGGTTGAGACAGTGCGTACAACCGCTAAGACAGGTGCCTTACTAAACTCAGCCAGGCGAGCCCTCTGGGTTAAAACCTAAGATGGGGATAGCTCATCCAAGACCCATCTATGTGGTCTCCCTTTTGAAGGGACGCTCCTTTTTGGTGCTGGCCTAGATCAGGCTCTAGCCAGATCTACCGAGAAGGGGAAAAAAATTCCTACCAAACCTAGGAGAGAGAGGAAGCGTTTTTTTCGTGGCCCCCAGGCAAGGAATCGCTTCTCCGAGAAAAAGGTCTCCCCTAATAGACGTTGGGGCACAGGAAAAGACAAACAAAAAACTGGCGTTCTCTTTTCCAGCCAGAAGTCAGTTGACAAGACCCCCAAATGACTTTCCGGTAGGGAGCAGACTTTCCCACTTTGCCTCTCAGTGGGAAAGGATCACCCAAAGCCCCTATGTACTTCGGATCATAAGAGAGGGTTACAGATTGGAGTTTCTCTCCCCTCCACCCCCCAAGTTTCTCTTGACCTACCTTCCCAGGGATCCCTGCAAGGTGGTAGGAATCCTTCAGAATATAAGAGAGCTGGCCAGTCAGGAGGTTATAATACCTGTTCCAGTGGACCAGCAGGGTCAGGGGTTTTATTCCCACATTTTCGTGATACCAAAACCCTCAGGAAGGTATCGTCTTATTATAAATCTAAGGAACCTCAATGTTTTTCTTCGTTACAAGAAGTTCCGCATGGAGAGTGTCTATTCCCTCAGGAGACATCTCCTCAAGGAAGTGTTTATGGTAACCTTGGATTTAAAAGACGCCTACCTTCATGTCCCCATTTTTCAGGGCCATCAAAGCTTCCTGAGATTTGCGATCGCCTCTCCAGAGGGAGTGCAACACTGGCAGTTCACAGCCCTCCCCTTTGGACTGGCATCCAGTCCGAGAGTCTTCACAAAGGTCATGGCCGAGGTGGTGGCTTTTTTGCACCTCCAGGGAGTGGCATTGATTCCCTACCTGGACGACATTTTGATTTACAGTCTAAGTCGGGATCAACTACTTCTGGATCTATCCAGAGTAATGCAGACCTTAGAAGACCTGGGATGGATTGTCAGCAGGGAAAAGTCCTCACTGACTCCTGCTCAGACAAAGTTGTATCTAGGGTTCCTGGTGGACTCCTCAGAACAAAAGTTAATTCTACCTCAGGGCAAGGTAGAGGGCCTCATATCAGCGGTCAGGTCGCTGTTACAGGCAAGCACCATCTCCTACAGAGGTATCATGAGAGTTCTGGGTCTAATGACGTCAGCTATCCCAGCAGTTCCTTGGGCACAGCTACACTCCAGGCCCCTCCAGCACTTCCTTCTATCCTCTTGGGACAGAAGAAGAGACTCTCTGGACATAGAGATGGCCATTCCGGTCGAAGTAAAGAACTCCCTTCACTGGTGGCTCCTTCCTCAGAGGCTTCAAGGGGGCCTCCTTTGGAGCCAACTTCAGCCTCTCAGGTTAACTATAGAGGCAAGTTCCTGGGGGTGGGGAGCCCACCTAGAGGAACTAATAGCTCAGGGGTCCTGGAATTCAGAACAGAGAAGGGCCTCCTCCAACTTTCGAGAGCTGTTGGCCATAGGAGAAGCACTAAAGGCTTTCGAGGGAAGGATCAGGGGCCAGGAGCTGCAGGTCTTGTCAGACAATGCCACGGCAGTGGCGTTCCTGAATCATCAGGGGGGTACCAGATCTACAGCACTCCTATCCCTATCTGCAGAGATCCTGTCCTGGGCAGAAAGTCGGGTTCCTTCCATCTCCGCAGTCCACATAAAGGGGACATTAAATGTAGAGGCAGACTACCGCAGTCGGCAGCCGATTCTGCAGGGGGAATGGGAGCTGAATCCAGAGGTCTTTTCCCTGGTAAGTCGGCAATTCTGCGTTCCAGAGATAGATCTCTTTGCCCGCAGGAAGAGCAGAAGGGTAAAGAGATTCTTTTCCCTTGCTCGAGAGAGAGGCTCAGAGGGGATAGACGCGTTGGCACAGGTCTGGGACTTCTGACTGGCCTATGCCTTTCCCCCTCTGGGACTAATTCCGAGGGTCCTTCAAAAACTGTTCCTCTCGTAAAGCAAATTGATTCTAATAGCCCCTTGGTGGCCCAAGAGAGTCTGGTTTCCAACCCTGCAGGGTTGGTCCATAGCCCCACCGCTTCACCTCCCGGTCCGGGGCGATCTTCTCCTTCAGGGTCCTGTCCGCCACCCAGACCCTAGCTTCTTCAAGCTGACGGTCTGGCTCTTGAAAGGCAGAACCTGCGGGAGAAGGGGCTGTCGGACAGAGTAGTGGATACACTGCTCCTTAGTAGGAAGCCAGTCACAAGGCGTATTTACGCCAAGACCTGGGCGATTTTCTCTCGCTGGTGCCAGGAGAGAGGGACTCCTCAAAGAGAGATCCCTGCTATCTTAGAATTTCTCCAGGATGGAGCAGATCTAGGTTTGGCAACCAAGACCCTTAAGGCGCAGGTTTCAGCCCTGTCCTGTTTCCTTGAGAAATGTTTGGCATTACACCCCCCAGGGAGAGGTTGTCCCCTGTTCAAATGTCCAGGTGTCCTCCTTGGGACCTTACACTAGTACTGGAGGGGTTAACAAAGGCCCCATTTGAACCGATAGATCAGATCCCCCTTAGGATCCTGACCTTTAAATTAGCCTTTTTACTAGCAATCACCTCAGCTAGGAGAGTAGGTGACATTCAGGCTTTTTCTATTAAAGAACCATTTTTTTCTTTATTCGAGGACAGGGTTATACTTAGGCAGGACCCCCTGTACCTCCCTAAGGTAGCATCAAAGTTCCATAGGACTCAAGAAGTGGTGCTGCCTTCCTTTTGTAGTAAGCCCAAAAGTGAAGGGGAAGTTTCTTTTCATTGTCTGGACGTCAGACGCTGTCTATTATCCTACCTAGAAAGGGTTAAGGAATTCAGAAGGTCCAGCCATCTTTTAGTTAATTTTTCTGGCCAAAAGAAGGGCCAACAGGCATCCAAGGCTTCTATAGCTAGATGGATTAAACATACTATTTCGTTGGCCTATGAGCAGTCAGGTAAAGCAGCTCCTAGAAACCTTAGAGCGCATTCCACGCGATCTCTGGCAACCTCCTGGGCGGAAAGGGCCGGAGCTTCGGTGGAGCAGATATGTAGAGCCGCTACATGGTCAAGCCAGAACATGTTCCTGAGGCATTATAGAGTGGAATTACTATCTCCTCAGGACCTGGCATTTGGCAGGAAAGTCCTGCAAGCGGTGGTCCCGCCCTAAAGGTAGGCCTGAGCTACTTGCTCTTCTCTCAGGGTGCCGTCCTGGAAGACGACTTGAGAAAAGAACCAGTTACACTTACCGGTAACGGTGTTTCTGGGAAGTCTTCCAGGACGGCAGGCCTACTTCCCACCCGTTCTATTTAGGAAACATGTAATGTTTAGAGTGTGGTGGTGGTTATGTTTTTCACTCTCGTGCACTGGTGTGGGTCAATACTTTGTCACAACTGAGGAGCATCGGGAGGGGCGGGGGCCTTTAACCTCTTGATTGATTGTGTTTCCTGTCAGGTGGACCAGTCATCTCTCAGGGTGCTGTCCTGGAAGACTTCCCAGAAACACCGTTACCGGTAAGTGTAACTGGTTCTTTTTTCAAAACTTTGTGACAAAAAGTGAGGTCTGCAAAATACTCACTATACCACTCAGCAAATAGCTTGGGGTGTCTACTTTCCAAAATGGGGTCATTTGGGGGGGGGGGGGGTTTGCCACCTGGGCATTCCATGGCCTCCGAAACTGTGATAGGCAGTGAAGAGTGAAATCAAAAATTTACGCCCTTAGAAAGCCTGAAGGCGGTGCTTGGTTTTCGGGGTCCCGTGCGCGGCTAGGCTCTCAAAAAGTCCCACACATGTGGTATCCCCATACTCAGGAGAAGCAACAGAATGTATTTTGGGGTGTAATTTCACATATTCCCATGGCATGTTTGAGCAATATATCATTTAGTGACAACTTTGTGCAAAAAAAAAAAAAAAAAAATTGTCTTTCCCGCAACTTGTGTCACTTGAATAAAAAATTTCCATAGACTCGACATGCCTCTCAGCAAATAGCTTGGGGTGTCTACTTTCCAAAATGGGGTCATTTGGGGCGGTTTTTGAACTGTCGTGGCATTTTATGCACAACATTTAGAAGCTTATGTCACACGTCACCCACTCTTCTAACCACTTGAAGACAAAGCCCTTTCTGACACTTTTTGATTACATGAAAAAATTATTTTTTTTTGCAAGAAAAATACTTTGAACCCCCAAACATTATATATTTTTTTAAAGCAAATGCCCTACAGATTAAAATGGTGGGTGTTTCATTTTTTTTTTTCACACAGTATTTGCGCAGCAATTTTTTAAACGCATTTTTTGGGGAAAAAACACACTTTTTTAAATTTGAATGCACTAAAACACACTATATTGCCCAAATGTTTGATGAAATAAAAAAGATGATCTTAGGCCGAGTACATGGATACCAAACATGACATGCTTTAAAATTGCGCACAAACGTGCAGTGGCAAAAAAATTAATACATTTTTAAAAGCCTTTAAAAGCCTTTACAGGTTACCACTTTAGATTTACAGAGGAGGTCTACTGCTAAAATTACTGCCCTCGATCTGACCTTCGCGGTGATACCTCACATGCATGGTGCAATTGCTGTTTACATTTGACGCCAGACCGGCGCTTGCGTTCGCCTAAGCGCGAGAGCAGGGGGGACAGGGGTGCTTTTTTTTTTTTTTTTTTTTTTTGCTTTTTTATCTTATTTTTAAACTGTTCCTTTAATTTTATTTTTTTTTAAATCATTTTTATTGTTATTTATTATCTCAGGGAATGTAAATATCCCCTATGATAGCAATAGGTAGTGACAGGTACTCTTTTTTGAAAAAATTGGGGTCTATTAGACCCTAGATTTCTCTTCTGCCCTCAAAGCATCTGACCACACCAAGATCGGTGTGATAAAATGCTTCCCCAATTTCCCAATGGCGCTGTTTACATCCGACGAAATCTAAGTCATAAAATGCTCGTAGCTTCTGGTTTCTTAGGCCATAGAGATGTTTGGAGCCACTCTGGTCTCTGATCAGCTCTATGGTCAGCTGGCTGAATCACCGGCTGCATTATCAGGTTCCCTGTTGAGACAGGAGAGCCAGAGAAAAACACGGAAGACGGTGGGGGGGGGCATTCCCTCCCACGGCTTGTAAAAGCAGTCTAGAGGCTAATTAGCCGCTAGGATTGCTTTTACATGAAAGCCGACCGCTGGCTGAAAAGAATGATACCAAGATGATACCTAAACCTGCAGGCATCATTCTGGTATAACCCCTCAAAGTCGTGAATGGCGTACCTGAAGACAAAAAAATGGTTAACAATAAAGCACAGTAAACGGTAAAGTATAAAAAATTGCATACCTGAAAAGCAAACATGATAAAACATAATAACAATAAAACATTGCAGAATAGAATACAGTAAAAAAGAGCAGAACAATAGAGAGAGAGAACAATAACACGACAACTATTTTTTTTATTTTATATTTTTGTTTGTGGTTTTTTTTTTTTTTTTACACTTTTTTTTGTAACTAACTTTTATAACTGTAACCGGTTTCAGGTTCGGGTCTCTCAAAATGCGATGGCATCTTGGGAGACCCTGTGAAAGTGTGCCTAGTCTGTGCAATGCTGTACCCTACGCTAATACTCAACTAGTGAATGGTAGCATTCAAAACATTCACCAATGCAAAGACCAGGATTGTCAGGACAGGGGGGACAATAATAGCGGGTGTCATGCCTATATCCGCGCTTGCTGCAGACACATCTTTTTTGAGGGGGTTTGTTGGGTAGGAGTACTCGGGAGGACATAAAAATGCCTCTCATGCAGCTGACTGCATTTGGTGGGGGAAGTACGGGTGCTGCAGAAGCGGTGGGTTCCCAATTAGGATTGGCGAATGCAGCAGGAAGGGCATTATGGGCACGACGGGCCTGTGTTTGTTTTTTGGTGGCAGCGGGACACTACTTGAGCTTGCCACCTCACCAGCTTGAACTGCACTTATGGGACTCGCCACGTCACCAAGTGTTACTGCAGTGCTGGTTTGACTACGACTGGGGTGTACTAGGCCGCTGGTGCTTGCCAGTTCACAAAAACGCTACCAAAAAAACTGTTAGCGATCGCAGGGATCAGGCCTGACTCTGCGAACGCTGCAGTTATGCGTTTAGTGTTTTGTAAGTGTCAGTGGTTGATTGATACTGCACTTGGGTGGCCTGGGCTGGGCCGGGCGGAGGGGCAAAACGCAGGTGCTAGCAGGTATCTGGGCTGATCCCGCTAACACTGCGTTTTTGGGAACCCTAAACTGCTGGGGACGCCAGTATAGATCTGATCAGATATTGATCCGTTCAGATACTATACCACTAAGGGAGGTGTACGCTGCATGCGTGGTGTTAGCGGTACTGGCACTAACCTGATGCTGCCTGGGGCTGGTGCTTGCCAGTTCACCAAAACGCTACCAAAAAAACTGTTAGCGATCGCAGGGATCAGGCCTGACTCTGCGAACGCTGCAGTTATGCGATTAGTGTTTTGTAAGTGACAGTGATCGATTGATACTGCACTTGCCTGGGCTGGGCCGGGCGGAGGGGCAAAAAGCAGGTGCTAGCAGGTATCTGGGCTGATCCCGCTAACACTGCGTTTTTGGGAACCTTAAACTGCTGGGGACGCCAGTATAGATCTGATCAGATATTGATCCGTTCAGATACTATACCACTAAGGGAGGCGTATGCTGCGTGTGTAGGTGTTAGCGGTACTGGCGCTAACCTGATGCTGCTGGGGGCTGGTGCTTGCCAGTTCACCAAAACGCTACCAAGAAAACTGTTAGCGATCGCAGGGATCAGGCCTGACTCTGCGAACGCTGCAGTTATGCGTTTAGTGTTTTGTAAGTGACAGTGATCGATCGATACTGCACTTGGGTGGGCTGGGCTGGGCTGGGCCGGGCAGAGGTGAAAAACGCAGGTGCTAGCAGATATCTGGGCTGATCCCGCTAACACTGCGTTTTTGGGAACCCTAAACTGCTGGGGACGCTAGTATAGATCTGATCGGATCAGATATTGATGCGTTCAGATACTATACCACTAAGGGAGGTGTATGCTGCGTGGGTGTTAGCGGTACTGGCGCTAAGATGATGCTGCCTGGGGCGACGCATATCACCGCCGGGCGATCAGGGGGCTAAACCTTTTTTCGGTAATAAACGGCGGGTGCCCTGACACTATAAAAAATAAACGAACTAACCAGCGTCAACCGTAATTGTTATATGGTGATCAGTGGTGAAAGGGTTAACTAGGGGGCAATCAAGGGGTTAAAACATTTATTAGATAGTATATGGGGGTCCCTGTCACTATAAAACGCTGACGGCAAACCTAAATATTTACGTCCCTAACTAGTGTCACCAGCGACACTAATACAGCGATCAGAAAAATGATCGCTTAGTGACACTGGTGACGGGGGGTGATCAAGGGGTTAAAACTTTATTAGGGAGGGTTAGGGGGGTACCCTAGACCTACAGTGGGCTAACCCTAACTGCCCTACCACTTCTAACTGTCACAAACTGACACCATGCAGTAATCAGAAAAAAAAACAAAAAACTGCTTGGTGTCAGTGTGACAGGGGGGGGAGAGGTGATCGGGGGGCGATCGGGTGTAAAGTGTGCCTGGCATGTTCTACTGTGAGGTGTAGTGTTGTGCACTCACTCACATGTCTTCTCTCCTCGGCGCCGGAACAGAAACTGCCGAGCCGCGGAGAGATGACATCACATCCTCTGCCTGTGTGTACTACACAGAGGCAGGGGATGATTCTCATTGGCTGGGAGCGATCGCGAGGGGGGCCACGATCAGATGGCCTCCCCCTCATCACTGAACGCTCCCAGACCAAAGTCGACCGCCGCTGGCACCGGGGGGGGGTCCGATTGGACCCCCCGCCCGCGGGAAGGCAATCACGTACCAGGTACGTGATTTTGCCTGCCCGTGCTATTCTGTTGACGTATATCGTCGTTAGGCGGTCGGCAAGTGGTTAAAGCGCAAATCTGGAGAGAAAAATGATCTACTCCTTTCAGTGGGTCCTTCCTCAGCACTGTAAGGCTTCATGTACATGGGACGACGTTCAACCTCTCCTGAAGGATTTAACTTAACAGCTAGAATCCGGCGTCTAAAAACGGCCGTTTAGCCGTGTTTACATGCCGCGTTTAGCCGATTTTGTGTCTAGAAGTGTTTGAAGAAAAAAAAAAATGTTTTTTTTCCAAAATAGCCAAAAATGAAAAACGCCTATGTACGAAACACGAGTTACCGGGTTTAGCCGCTTGAAATGCCTCTAAACACAGCTTAAGGCTTATCTGCTCATTTTGCATAGGGGATTAAGAATAAGGTACAGTATTATACAAACAAGCAAAGAGGTGCACACTCTAAATAGAATTGAAAGCTTTAATGTTAAAATTGGCAACTCGCTGAATTAAAATATAGACGACATGTAATCAACACTCCCCAGCATAGGGGCTTTTCTCTATTCACACTTGTAGTCTTGGATAGCAGTGCTGTCAGATGGCGGAATAGCTCTTTACACAGTGTGTTGCAGAGAATCTCCTGGATGACTTTGCATACGGGGCGGAGCAGTGCGTGTGGTTACGCCTTTCAATGGACCTCCTTTGTTGAGCCTTCTTTGAACAAGGTGATATACTTCGCTTATTCCTCGCTCCTGGAGGCTTTCTACTGTTTTTTGCAATTGTAGTTATACTATCTTGGTGTTTAAACCTTGTTGGCTTGTTTTTGTATTTTTCTGCAGCTGTCCTCATTCTTTGATATTTGTAAGTTGCTCTGTTTGGTTTAACCATGGTTTTTGTAAACATTTTGACATCATTTATATAACCGATAGTCTGAAACTTGAGAACTTTGTTTTTTTTTTTTTTTTAATTTATTTTGAGTTGTATGATTTCTATGTTGCCATACACAGTTGTATTCTGCTAAATTCATAAACTTGCATATGTATAATTAAGGTAATTGTTTTTAAAAAAAAAAAAAAGCTTTACAAACATGTCATACTTACCTACTCTGTGCAAGGGTTTTGCACAGAGCAGCCCCAATTCTCCTTTTCTGGGGTCCCCCGGTGTCGCTTTTGGCTCCTCCTCTTTGCGAGTGCCCCCACAGAGAGAGACGCTTTCCATGGGGGCACTTCTGCGGGCGCACTCCCGAGTCCTGCAGCTGTGTCCATTGACACATAGTTACATAGTAGGCGAGGTTGAAAAAAGACATACGTCCAACTCCAACCCATGTGTGTGATTATATGTCAGTATTACATTGTATATCCCTGTATGTTGCGGTCGTTCAGGTGCTTATCTAAGGCCCCTTTCACACTGGGGCGGGAGGTGCATCAGCGGTAAAGCGCCGCTATTTTTAGCGGCGTATTCGGCAGCTAGCGGGGTGGTTTTTCCCCCTGGCTAGTGGCCGAGAAAGGGTTAAAAACCACCGCTAAGCGCCTCTGCAGAGGCGCTTTGCCAGCGGTGTAGCCGCGGTGCCCCATTGATTTCAATGGGCAGGAGCAGTGTATACACCGCTCCTTCACCGCTCCAAAGATGCTGCTAGCAGGTCTTTTTTCAGCGTTCTGCTAGCGCACCGCTCCAGTGTGAAAGCCCAGAGGCTTTCACACTGGAGACACAGCTGCGGCTGTGTCAGGTCGGTTTGCAGGCGCTATTTTTAGCGCAATAGCGCCTGCAAAACGACCCAGTGTGAAAGGGGTCTAGTAGTTTCTTGAAACTATCGATGCCCCCCGCTGAGACCACCGCTTGTGGAAGGGAATTCCACATCTTTGTACATCTCTTACAGTAAAGAACCCTCTACGTAGTTTAAGGTTAAACCTCTTTTCTTCTAATTTTAATGAGTGGCCACGAGTCTTGTTAAACTCCCTTCTGCGAAAAAGTTTTATCCCTATTGTGGGGTCACCAGTATGGTATTTTTATATTGAAATCATATCCCCTCTCAAGCGTCACTTCTCCAGAGAGAATAAGTTCAGTGCTCGCAACCTTTCCTCATAACTAATATCCTCCAGACCCTTTACTAGTTTTGTTGCCCTTCTTTGTACTCGCTCCATTTTCAGTACATCCTTCCTGAGGACTGGTCCCCAGAACTGGACAGTATACTCTAGGTGCGGCCAGACCAGAGTCTTGTAGAGTGGGAGAATTATTGTTTTATCTCTGGAGTTGATCCCCTTTTTAATGCATGCCAATATTCTGTTTGCTTTGTTAGCAGCAGCTTGGCATTGCATGCCATTGTTGGGCCTATCATCTACTAGGACCCCCAGATCCTTTTCCATCCTTGATTCCCACAGAGGTTCTCCCCTCAGTGAGTGGATTACATTGATATTTTTGCCTCCCAAATGCATCATTTTACATTTTTCCACATTAAACCTCATTTGCCATTTAGTTGGCCACCCCATTAATTTGTTCAGATCTTTTTGCAAGGTTTCCACATCCTGCAGAGAAGTTATTGCCCTGCTTAGCTTAGTATCGTCCTCAAATACAGAGATTGAACTGTTTACCCCATCCTCCAGGTTGTTCATGAACAAATGTAATAGGATTGGTCCCAGCACAGAACCCTGGGGAACCCCAATACCCACCCCTGATCATTCCGAGTACTCCCCATTTATCACCACCCTCTGAACTCGCCCTTGTAGCCAGTTTTCAATCCATGTACTCACACTATGGTCCATGCCAACGGACCTTATTTTGTATAGTAAACGTTTATGGGGAACTGTGTCAAATGCTTTTGCAAAATCCAGATACACCACGTCTACGGGCCTTCCTTTATCTAGATGGCAACTCACCTCCTCATAGAAGGTTAATAGATTGATTTGGCAAGAACAGACAGCAGGACTCGGCTATGCCCCCCCCCCCCCCCGATCCTGTGTCACTGAATTTGATTGGCAGCAGCGGGAGTTAATGGCTCCTGCTGCTGTCAATCTATCCAATGAGGACCCATTACAGCGGCTGGAGCTGCTGTGCTCGTCCCCATCGCTGGAACCATCAGGCTCCGGTACAAAAGGCTCTGCTGCAGTACAAAAGGTTTTCATCTTCATGCATATAGAATGCATGAAGGTCAAAAACCCAAGACTTTAAAAAAATATTTTCTTCTTGCTGTAGATATATACGCAACAGTGTAGTGTTATTTCCATTTTTCTTGGTTTAGCTTCTGGTCATTAAATAGTTGTCCAGAAAAACTGAAACAGACCTGTTGTGAGTTAATCTTTTTGTTTTATTGCAGCATATTCTCCGCAAGTTGATAACCATATCAGCTCACCTAGTTTTCTTGGGCATCCGTTACCTCCCTCCCCAGGCCGATACTCTCCTGTTCCAAAAGGAATGCTTGGAGATGATGATTTAACACGGTAGGAACATTTTTGTGCTATTTGATGTTTTGTACCTGTGTTTAATTGCTCATAAAGTCATACGTAAATGGATATTCCCTAAATACTATGTATATTTTATCTTTATCAGACACTACAGTAAATGTCACAAGACCCATAGACCATGATGGGTTATATGCAGGCTACTGTCAGGTGATTAGACACTCGCTCTGAGACCCTCGCTTTTTTTGTTAGTGTTCCTAAGAGAGGGGCCTGTTCTCTAGAGACGCGTTCATTTTTTTTTCTCTGTAGCTTCTATCAAGATCTGACTGCTTACTGCCCTGGGCTTTTTAGCAGGTTCCATATTGGTTACCCTGGTGTGTACATTGAGTGATTGTATCTGTACCCCACTGTGTGGGGCCAGCCTCTGTTTGCTTCAGGCAATGAATCCTGCATTAGATGCTCGCCTTGGGGCATAGTGCAGCACATGTAGTTAGCTGCAGGATGCTATACAGGTATAGGGCTGTGGTCTATTTCTAAGGTTCCCTGACCCTGAGGATCCCTTTGGGGTTATGCCCACTGTGAAAGCCGAAGCCTTGACCCTTAGGCAAAAGGTGGAGAAGGTAAAACTGGGTTTCCCTGTGTGTTGGCACCGATCCCTGACTTTTATTAAGAGATGTATTTTTTTTTTACATTTCGTATCATACTTGCCTAGGTGGATGCATAATCGCTACAATGCTGCATCTGCGCCCCCCCCCCGGGCGCCTCTAACTCTGAGAACCGAGCGATGGTAGACCACTGATCACTTGGTTCTCCCAGCTCTGTGAGCAGAGCCGCTGACTGTTAGTCAGCGGCTCTCTGCTCTGTGCCCCCCCGCTCACTGGAGTGCTGGGCTGTGGAGGGGGTGGGGAGCGGCCGGCTCAGGCTCTCAGTGGCTCGCTATGCCGGTCCAAGGATTTGGGCGGATCCCGACTAAATGGTCGTGATGACGTCAGCAGAGAGCAGTTTTTAGCCTGCTCTCTGCTGAAAACGGTTCACAGGAGTGCAAAACGAATTGCACTCCTGTGAGCCACAGGAGAAGTACAGCCAAACGGGCTTTGGCTGTACTTCTCCTTTAATACAATCCACAATGCGTGGCACACTGTGCCATGCTATAGGCAAAGTATTTGGATCATTCACTTTTGTAGTAAACTTGCCATTTTTGGCTCTTGACGTGAGAGGTTTTTCAAGTATTTTTTTCTTCTCCTATCTAAACGTAGTTTCAGGATAAGGTAACGGCATTCTGGATGGCGCATTCCCGTTTGCTTTTTTCTCTGCATGCCACAGCAGCACGGTCAGCACCTGGGTTAGAGCAAAACTCTGTCCATCCTGACCTCCATTCCTTGGGTACCCCTTATTTAGCTTTGGCTGCTCACAATGAGCTGGTACAAAAATGCCAAGTAGCATGCGTTCTGCAAAGGGCCTACAGAAAATCTCAAATCTCTGCTCAGGCTGATGGTTGTTCCCTTGTCCCAGAGCAATGTCCTATTATGACACTTCTCCCGTCATTTGACACTGGACTGTCTCAGAATTCACACGTCCAGAGCAGGGCTGTGAACCTTGCAATAGTCTTGAGGACCCTAGAGTGCAGGGTTGCAAATACTGCAGAGACTGATCTAACTGTGGGGAGGAGTGGAGGACTGTTTAAGTGTATCTGTTGTTTCTCCTTGACATTACTGAGCAAAGGGTCTATATCAGAGTGTTTTTGGTCTGGTTCTTTCACATTTTTTTTTTTTGGTGGGCTTGTTTCTCTGTTCTGTTTCCTATTTTTTGTTGCAGTTTATTCCTTGGGTACTAGCCATGGTCAATGAATAAAAGTCCTGTACTGTATAACTGAGATAATAGGAATTTTGATTTACCTGTAAACTCGTTTATATTAAAGGTTAAAACAATGTGCTTGGAGGAAATATCACATGTACAGTATCTCACACCATGTCCCAGCCTAAATACAAAAATACCCAAATTTAGGTGTGTAGAACAAACAAAAATGTCACGTAAATAAACTTAAAAAAAAAAATTTCTTACTAATTGTACTAAAAATAGATTTAAAACTTGTACATTTTAAAGGGAAAAGGTTCAACCATTGCTACAATTCACATTAGCAAATTATTAAGATATTTAAATATATTTAAGCATCATCTCATTAATATTGCAGAAAATTATAGATTTTTCAAAGTGTATTGTATCTTTACATGTGATTGTCCATTCAGCGTGTTTCCTAATGGATTCATGTGCATTTGTACATAGTTTCTCATCCTCCAAAGTTATGCTGGTTCACATGTATCTGTTGAGCCTTTTATTCACTTATAAAATCCTATGCACACTTCTATTCTGCTTCCCTGCAATTAGGTACAAATCCCTCAGTCCAGAAAGTGTGCAGCTACTGACAAAGATGGTCCTTTATTAGTGCCCTTGCCAGTCCATAGGACACAACCCTATGGTAATCACTATGGTTTGCCACCTCCTGTGGAGTAAGCAAAGCAATTAGTATAGCATTCAAGTCTGGATCAGGGATGCCCCTGATTTCTGGGCCCTCTGTCTTTTACAGTTCAACAAAATGTAATTTCTATCACTACCCCTCCAATCTGCCAGCTCCGATTCAAAAACAGGCAGACCTGAGGACAACCCTGAATCCACTTCAGGCACAAGGAGTGGTAATCCCAGTTCATGGTCCCAAAAACGAATGGAGGGATTCTCCCACATTTTAGACCTAAAATTCCTAATTGGATATCTGCATGTTTGAAAATTCCACATCAAGTCCGCAAGAACTGTCTTCGCTTCTTTCATATCAGGGAAGTTTCTGGCATGAGTTGACATCCAAGATGCCTACTTTAACATCCCTTCTTTTCCCACACACTACACTTTGCTATGGGAGACCAGCACTTTCAGTTCGTCACCCTGCCATTAGGGCTCTCTTCTGCACTCTTCTGGCTCGAAGATCTCAGGGCATCCACATCATGGGATACCTGAATGACCTCCTCCTTAACCACTTGCGGACCATATAACTTACATATAGGGCGGCAAGGCGCCTATTCTGCGAAGGATCACGTACCTAGTACATGATCCTGCACTTTCGGGTCGGGGCGTGCATGCGCGCCGTCGGCAACCCGCTCCCGCGGTGATTATACACAGCGGGAACTGATCGGCAGGGACCGCAGACTCTGTCCGCTGGCACCTGCCGGTCATTAGGCAGAGAGCCAGAATGCTGATCTGCCTGTGTAAACAAGGCAGATCACCGTTCTGTAATAAAAGCAAGAACATGGATCAATGCCTTACCCTAGTCAAAGCACCTGCCACACAGTACACAAGCAGTGGCTGGGCCCACATTTAACCCTTTAATCGCCCCTGATGTTAACTCCTACCCAACCAGTGTCATTAGTACAGTGACAGTGCATAATCCCCCCCCCCCAAAAAAAAAAGCTTCAGTGTCCAGTTTGTCTGCCGCAATATCGCAGTCCTGCTTTAAGTCGCTGGTCACCGCCATTACTAGTAAAAATAAATAAAAATTCTATAAATATATCCCATAGTTTGTAGACGCAATAACTTGTGCGCAAACCAATCAATATATGCTTATTGGTATTTGTTTTTACCAAAAATATGTAGCAGAATACATATTAGTCTGAATTGATAAAGAATTTTTTTTTTTTTTTTTTTTTATTGGATATTTCATAGCAAATACCTGCAAATTTAAGGGAATTTCTTGGGGACCCCCGACCACCAGAACTAGTGCCCCCGTTGGAAGATTTCCACTCTTGCTTTTCTGGGTACAACCATAAATTAGCTCTTTCTTTTACTTTCCCTTTCAATGATAATGGTAAACCGGACAAATAGGATGAATCTCCCTAACGAGGGCAGAGTTAGCAATAAAAATCTTCTAAGGCATCATGTACACTGCTACTGGTAAACGGACGTTTAGCAGTTGGGCATTTTTTCAGATGCCTCTGAACTCTCCTCTGTTATCTTATCAGTATATGTACACAGGGTCGTTTATAGTTGTTTTTTAGGCAGTTAAGTTTAGAAGCATTTTTTGGAAAGCAAAAAAATACATTCAGGACGGGTGTTTAGTGGCATTTGAAATCCCAAACGCCTGTAACAGCTTGGAAACGCGGTAACTTTACTGCCATTTTTTAATTTTTGACTGTTTGGGGGAAAAAAAGGCTTTTAAATGCAAACGCAGCCAAACGTGGCAGAATAGACGTTTTAAGGCTGCATTCACACCTGAGAGTTTTCAGCTCGTAAAACGCCTGAAAAACACCCAACAGGCAAAATGCCATTAATTTAAATGGCCCCTGTTCACATCTGAGCGTTTTGTCACCTGAAGCAAAAACGCTAGAAGCTCAAAAAAGTACATGAGCTTCTTTTTGGGCAGATTACAGGCGTTTTTCTGCTTTTTACATTGGTGACCTTTTTGACCTGTGCAAAAACGCGTAACTTTCTGCCTGAAAACAAAAGTCAGGTGTGACTGCAGCCTCAATGTCGTTACTATCTGTCAAGTTAAATCGTTAAGGAGAGGTTGTAAAATGTCCTGTGTACATTAAGCCAAATATGGGGTTCTTATTCATCTCTACTCTATCCAAAACGAAAGAAAATATTTTGACTTTAGTTATACTTTAAGAATGTGTTTTGTTACTACCGTATATACTCGAGTATAAGTCGAGTTTTTCAGCACATTTTTTTGTGCTGAAAGTGCCCCCCTCGACTTATACTGGAGTCAAGCACTTTTCTGCAGCAAAAATTTCATTTTCCTAACCGAATTTGGGGCCCTCTATCTCAGGGCCACTTGGTGCTAGGAACCCCAAATTTGGTGTGCAAACCCAGTGGAACTGGTCCCACAACATATCCTAAGATGGAGTTCCTAGCACTAAGTGGCCCCGAGATACGGGGCCCCAAAATCGGTTTGGAAAATGTCATTCTCTGCTACAGAAAAGTGCTTGACATTTTCTGAACCGATTTTTGGGGCCCTGTATCTCGGGGCCACTTGGTGCTAGAAACCCCAGCTTTGGATATTTTATGGTGCTAGTTCCACTGGGTTTGCACACCAAATTTGGGGTTCTTAGCACTAAGTGGCCCCAAGATACGGGGCCCCAAATTCAGTCAACTGTGTCCATCTGCAGCAATGTCATTTTGGGACCGTTTGGGTTCAGAGACCCCAAATATTTGGCTGTAGCTAGGTGGCATCTAGGAACCCTTAACTACCGAGTTTGAAGTTCGGGGGACCTATGGCTGCAAATGGGCACAGTGAGGCTGCAAATGTGCATTGTTGACCCTCTTTTCCACTTACAGTAGCTGTGCATTTCTCACCCTCGTCTTATACTCGGGTCAATAAGTTTTTCCCATTTTTTTTTGTGGTAAATTAGGGCTTCGACTTATACTCGGAACGACTTATACTCGAGTATATACAGTAATTTGTGTCTGTAATCTATCTCTGTACATGCTTATCTTGTCTTAAACAAGCATACACATTTATCTATAAGGCCTCATGCACACTAGACATTTTTGGACGTTTTTACAGCTGCTGTTTTTGGCTTCAGATGTTTTTTTCACACGTAGGCTGTTATCAACTGTTTTGGGCAAGGGCGTTTTTGGGCTATAAAAAAAAACACTAGTGGGTTCTGAGAGGCGTTTTTCAGCTGTAAAAAGGCAGATAAACGCAGAAAACTTCCCATTAAAAAAACAAAATGCGCTAAACGCTATTCCAAAAAGCGTTGAAAAACTCACTGCAAAGCTACTGGCATTTTTTGTTAACATCCAGTGTGCATGAGGTTTTTCAGCTGCTGTTTTTGGCTTCAGACGTTGTTTTTTTTTTTTTTGCTTTTTTTGTTTTTTTTTTCTGCAGTCAATAAACTCCCCAGCAATGTTATCCTATGTGTCCATGCACACTGTTATCAGCAGTTTTTGACGGGCGTTTTCTATCTGGAAAAAAACCCAGAACTAGTGGGTTTTAAGAGGAGTTTTTCAGCTGTAAAAATTCTCTAACTCTGAAAAAAGCTGAAAAACGCAGCTAATCGGCGTTTGTCAGCATTTGTGAGCTGTAAGGTTTTATGAGAGTATAGTTTTGCTAAAAAAAGCTAAATGCTGCAGCTAAAAAAAGTCACAACGCTACTACAAAAACGCTGAAAAACTAACTCTACAGTTTTCTACAGCTAACGTTACTGGCTTTTTTATAATGTCCAGTATGCATGAGGCCTTATTGTGTAATGCACAATACTCTTCCTTTGTTTCGTTTTTGTTATCTGATCTAAACTCTAACCTACCAAAACTTTTCAATAAAAGTATTGAACAAGAAAATTTTCTGCCATCACTAGTTTTACCATGGCAATGGTTAAGCCCAAGGCACTCTAGCCTAAGTCATCCATTAGGTGGAATGTTGCATGGCTGCACTCTGTGCTCTTTTTTCCACCATTTAGCCTCGATGAAACCCCATTTATCTTTTGTTCATTGACGGACACAGCTCCATTCTCTTGACCGTAGGGTTATATCTTCCTCCTTTCAGGAGAGACTAGGCAGAACATGCATTGCATGTGAAAAAAACAGAACTATACAGTTCCGCCCAGGGGGCGGTCCCTCTGATATAACCCCTCAGCCTGCCTCCTGCAGCTCAGTTTTTTTTCTGCCTAGCAAAGGAGAAGGACCTAGGCTCCCTATCTGGACCATTGGTCCTGGGGTTTTTTCCTGGATTTTGCCTCTTTGCGCAACATTTTTCAGATCCTGTGATCTTCTATCAACAGCCGGCTGGGTGACAGGCTGGATAAATATAGATCCTTGCAGTCTCCCCAGCCTGGCCATCGAGCGTGTGCAGGCCCTAGCTATGCGCTGGGTCGGCCACGACATGCCCCTCAGGCTCCAGGGGTTGGTGATCTCCAAGCTCCGGGGCACACATATGACCAGACTACGGATGTCTTTGTCACAGTGTGCCGTGACCCGCAGCCACTCCGTACTGCTCGGGTGTGGGTCTGTGATGGGATGTCCCCAGCTCGTCCGGAGGGTAAGTACAGCTCTTCCTGTCTCGGCAGGACTGAGGAGCTAGGCATTCAGTGGGAGGTCGATTAGGGGGTCCCTCTTCTCCCTTTCTTCTCTCCCTGTCCCTGCTCCCCTCCCCCCCATGGGGGATGCTGCAGACTAGCGGTGTGTGTACCTGGACAGGGGTCCTTTGGGAGGGCTCTTATCCCTGATGGGGGGCTCTGCTGGCTGTATGTGTCCCTGATACTGTGTCTGTTGGCTTCTGTGTGCTGCCGCCATAGCGCTGTTCGGCGTCATTATCTAGGTGCATCCCTGTGTATAGTTGTGATGTCGGCCATTTTCTGTTAGTCCTGTAAAAACGTGGGTGGCGGCCATTTTCCAGGAGCTCGGGGTCCATTTTCCCTGTGTTTTTGTCCTATGTACAGAACGCCCGGTGGCCATTTTCTTGTAGCCTGGCACACTTTTTCTCCACACAGCGCTGTTCCCTGGGCTCCGAACAGTGCGGTTTTCTTTCCAGGACACCTGTGCATTCTCACAGGATACAGGCAGCAGCAGCACGGCACAGCTCTCTGTCAGGGTGGTGAGTCCTGTGGTGGGAACCCCTCAGTCTGTAGCAGCTAGAAGGGTGGACTTATACACCTTGTCCTAAGTCCCCAAGGGTGGCAGACAGGAAGGGTCAGCATGGTGTCAGAACCTGGTATTTCTTCCCCAGATCTCCCTGTAATTGCAACCAGTTCACCTGCAAATAGTGCAGTGCCTTTGGACGCTTTGTCGGCGGTCCTTGAATCGTTCGTTGCCAGGGTGGAGACGGCGTGCGGGCGTAAGGGGGGGTAAGAAATGGCCCCTGCCCCCCCCCCCCCGTCCTCCGGGGAGAGCTCTGATTCAGACTCGGGCCCCGCATTGACCGGCAGCCCCTGTTCTGATGTGTCAGAGGACGCTGGCCAGGACCGATCGGACAGTAAGGATGGTTCTGTGTCCGGGTCCGCACAGGAAAAAATGCTAGTTGGAGCACTTATCACCGCTGTGCGTGATACCCTGAAAATACAGGATGCGGCAGGATCCTCTGCCGAGGTGGCGGTCCCTTTTGGGTCCTGCAACTGACCTTTTCGGTCCCAAAACGATTGGCGGTGCGTTACCCCTTTGAGGAGAGCCTTCTTAAGAAATGATCGGCTCCCCGGTCGTGGACCCCCCAGTGTCCAGGTTAAACAAAGTAATCACGATCCCGGTAGAAGGGACTCCTGCATTTAAGGATTCTACCGACAGGAGGGACGAGGCAGTGGCCTGATCCATCTTTACGGTAGCGGGGGCAGTGCTACGACCGGTACTGGCCACGGCATTAGTGTCACAGACCCTTACTGAATGGGCGAAACTATTGCACCATGAATTGGAGAAACAGCAGTCTCCTGTCTGCGTGGAACTAACAGACCAATTGGTGCAAGGCCTTAAGTATGTCTGTGATGCGGCCCTGGATACACTTCCTTTGCTCTCCGGAGCATCAGTATCAGCAGTGGTGCTGCGGCGCCTGATATGGCTAGATTTACCTTCAACTATGTAGTGCAAGGGCCTGCCTGATTGCATACAAATTGAAAGTGTTTAGGTTTGACCTCATATTATATGGTTTTGGTAAATCTAAAGGAAAGTTGCACAAGATAATTGTATAATGTATGGCCAGCCTTGCTCTCGGCTCGCCGGGAGGCCCTGCATGGGGCAGTAAGGGACCTGCTCAGCCGTGGGGTGATGGTGCCTGTTCCAGAAACGGAAACGTTTCAGGGATTTTATCCCAATCTGTTTGTAGTCCCCAAAAAGGAAGGGGTACGTCCAATCCTGGACCTAAAAGCCCTCAATTGCTTTGTGAAAGTACAGAGGTTCAGAATGGAATTAGTTCGCTCCGTAGTCGCTGCACTCCATCAGGGGGACTCTCTGGCATCTCTGGATATCCAGGACGCGTACCTGCACATATCCATATGCCTCAGGCACCAGAGGTTTCTGTGATTTGCAGTAGGGGAAGACCCCTACCAGTTTGTGGCTCTCCCTTTTGGTCTGGCTTCAGCACTCAGAGTCTTTACCAAGGTATTGGCTCCAATTTTGGCATTTTTGCGATAACGTGGGATCGCAATTGTGGGTTACCTAGACGATCTCCTTCTGAGAGCAGCTTCCGCCTCAGAATTAAGAGAGGATGTAGCGATCACCATGCACACTCTACAAGAGTTTGGGTGGGTGTTGAACCTCAAGAAGTCGGTGCTAGTGCCGACTCAACATCTGGCATACCTAGGCTTACTGTTAGACTCTGTGGAAGCGAGAGTGTTTCTCCCTTCAGACAAGCTGCAGACTCTCAGGACCACGGTGAAGCCATTGAGGAGCTGCAGGTGGTTGTTGCTGCGTTTCTGCATGTGAGTTCTGGGCTTTATGGTGGCTTCCTTCGAGGCGGTACAGTAAGCCCAATTTCACACCAGAGTCTTGCAGAAGGAGATATTGTCGAAATGGGACAAATCTCCATTATCCCTGGATCGACAGATTCGGGTGAGCCAGTTAGTCAGGGACTCTCTTCTCTGGTGGCTGAGATCTCTGGCCCTTCGGTCCGGGAAATCGTTCCTACCTCTTCATTGGACGGTGATCAAAACGGACACCAGCCTGACCGGCTGGGGTGGAGTATTGGGAATACAATCGACACAGGGCCTCTGGTCGAGGGAGGAATCCCAGTTACCGATCAATGTGCTCGAGCTTCGAGTGATCAGGCTATGCCTCTCCACATGGTCGATGCGACTACAAGGACATCCGATCAGGATCCAGTCAGACAACGCCACGGCGGTGGCATATGTCAACCATCAAGGAGGAATGAGAAGCTCGGCCGCAGCACGGGAGGTCGCTCACATCCTTCGGTGGGCAGAGCGACATGTACTGGCCCTGTCGGCTATATACATCCCGGGAGTAGAAAACTGGCAGGCGGACTATCTAAGTCGTCAGATGCTGGACCCAGGAGAATGGGCTCTGCATCAGGAGGTGTTCAGGCTTCTTTGCCTGCGGTGGGGCACACCAGATGTGGACCTTCTGGCCTCTCGGCTCAATCGAAAGGTGCAGAGGTTCGTGTCCAGGACAAAAGATCCTTGGGCGGACGTGTCAGACGCGCTGGTGGCTCCATGGGAGCAGTACCAGCTGATTTACGCCTTTCCTCCGCTCAAACTGTTACCACGTCTGCTCCGCAGAGTGGGGGCCGAGGGGATCCCAGTCATACTGGTTGCCCCGGATTGGCCTTAGTACGCCGACCTCATACGCCTGGTGGCGGATGCTCCTTGGCAGATGCCGGTGCGGGTGGACCTCCTATCGCAAGGTCCCATTCTTCATCCTGCTTTACCGTTGCTGGCTTTAACGGCGTGGCTGTTGAAAGCCAGGTGCTAAGGAACCGAGGTCTGTCGGACTCTGTCATTTCCACTATGCTGAGGGCAAGGAAATCTTCCCGGAAGATATATCATCGTACATGGAAGGCTTATATCTCCATGTGTGAGGAGATGGGGTGGCGCCCACGTACTTATTCGGTGGTTAACGTCCTGCTGTTCTTACAGCGAGGAATGGACCAGAAGTTGGCCTTGAGCACCGTTAAGGGACAGATTACAGCTTTGGCTGTTTTTTTCCAACGACCTCTGGCGTCTCACTCGTTGTTATGCACTTTTGTGCAAGCGGTTTGGCATGTAGTTCCTCTGGGATCTGAACCTGGTGCTGTCGGAGCTTCAGAAACCGCCATTTGAGAACATCAGGGAAATTCCCTTGTTGACCCTGTCTCAGAAAGTGGTCTTTTTAGTGGCTATTACATCTGCCAGGAGGGTTTCAGAGCTGGCGGCCTTGTCTTGCAAGTCGCCCTATCTGATTATCCACAGGGATAAGGTGGTGTTGCGTCCGCAACCTTCTTTTTTGCCGAAGGTAGTTTCGGCCTCCCACCTCAATGAAGACATTGTGTTACCATCTCTGTGTCCTAAGCCGACACATCCTAAAGAGGTGGCCCTCCATTCCCTGGACGTGGTCCGGGCTCTAAGAGTATATCTGTCTGCCACGGCTCCTTTCCGGAAGTCAGATTCACTGTTTGTTTCGGTGGGTGGTCCGAAAAAAAAAGGGCTAGCAGTCTCGTCGACTACCATTTCCAGGTGGATCAGACAGATCGTGGTCCAGGCTTACGCCTTGAAGGGGCAGGTGCCCCCCTTTCCTGTCGCAGCCCATTCCACTAGGGCAATTGGGACTTCTTGGGCTTTCCAACATCAAGCGTCAGTTTCCCAAGTGTGTAAGGCTGCGACTTGGTCGTCCATTCACACCTTTACCAAGTTCTACAAGGTTGATGTAAGCGCATCTTCGGATGCTTGCTTTGGCCGCAAAGTTCTGCAGGTGGCCGTGTAATGTTGCAATTTACATTCTTTTCTTTTGTTGGACAAAGTTCATGTTGTTGTCCATGCAGTTTGATGAATTTGTCGCCCGCAGATCCAGAGGGTACTTCCTCCATTTGGGGAGCACTTCTGGTTGTGGGTGAAGTTCTGTTTTGCTGTTCCCACCCCTCGTTATGACTGCTTGAGAACGTCCCTACGGTCAAGAGAATGGAGCTGTGTCCGTCAATGAACGAAAGAGAAAATAGGATTTTTGTACTCAATGTAAAATCCTTTTCTCTGGAGTTCATTGACGGACACAGCACCCACCCCTCCTTTTGATTACATTATACTGCTTGTTGATGTACTGAGCTGCAGGAGGCAGGCTGAGGGGTTAGATCAGAGGGACCGCCCCCTGGGTGGAACTGTATAGTTCTGTTTTTTTCACATGCAATGCATGTTCATGCATATATCTTCTCCTGAAAGGAGGAAGATATAACCCTATGGTCAAGAGAATGGAGCTGTGTACGTCAATGAACTCAAGAGAAAAGGATTTTACGGTGAGTACAAAAATCCTATTTTTGCTGCTACTGCTTATTAAGCACCATATCACGCGCTCGCTGGTCCTGTTCCACTGCCCATCTACAATAACTTGGTCACCCTCATCAACACAGTCTGTTTGGGTTTGTGAGTTTGCATGGCCTTGCCTCTCTTGAAGCCTATTTGTTTTTTGCTATCTGATGCAAATGTTCTCTCGAAGACACACATAGAGGACAGTTCTGATGCAACAGGTTACATCAGCCCATACTCCCCCTGTATGGAGGAGCATATCTAGTACAATTCGAAGTGCACACACGACCTATAGCATAAAGACAGGATGGGGTGAGATGTGTCTGATGCACAATATGCAATTAAATGAATTTTTTATTTACTGCTGGGGTATTTGAAAGGTGAGAGAAACACACCTTTCTTATTCTCATTAGCCGTAGAAGAGATTAGAAATTGCCACTTAGATCTTATATGCAGAGGAAATTAAAGCTGGCCATAGCTGAGTCAGGTTTTTTTCATTCAACCAGTAGGTTGAATAAAAAAACTGACTCGATTCTCCCATCCACACATTCGAAGGGAATGTGGGGAATCCTGCCATTGTCATTGTATTCTGACAGTGAAGAGTCTAGCCTGCCATCAGTATACACTGATCTCTCTACAGTCTACAGCCTGCAGCGCTGGTCGATCGGCTAAAATCTGACAGGGTGGTTGAACAATTGTCGATCAGTAGATCAACTTTGATTTAACAGCAGTGCTCATGCTTGGATTGAAGTTTGGCTGGTCCCTGCTGAACTGGCTGAATTTTGATCCATATATGGGCAGCTTTACCCACTTTTGTATGTAGCAATTGGGAATATAAAGACAAAACTAATCCTTTAGGTCCTTCTGTAGGGCAGTATTTTGAACTGGTCATCTCCTAAATTATGCAGTACCTTCACAAAGCTTGGGAAACTCCCTTTGACAAGTCTGCACACCTGCCTTCTACGCTGGACAGCTGTTGAGTGTCATTCCTAACAGCTTTGTCTTTTCTAAACTCAATTTTTTATTTTTTTTTTTGGGGATCCCCTCAAGGGGATGATTCTTGCACTAGAGTGTGAAGGTCCAGCACTTGCGTGCTCTTATCTTCCCCCTTGGAGGAAAATGCTCATCCCTAAAGGGTAATGTGTGGTCAGTGGACAGCACTGTCTGGGATACTGTAACTGAACATTTATTTTGATATAGTTATTGAGCCTTTAGGCAGGTTGCAGCATAGTTATCACACCCCAGGAACATTTATGGGCATTGCTTGGATGGAGTGCATCTTCATCTTCTAGTGTTGGTGTTCTACACGCCAGTCTGTTACAGTATACCCTCTTCCCTGCCTGTGTGGGTATCGATTTCCCTACCCTATACGGAGGGCTCAGGGTTAGTAACTTTAAATTTGGATTTTATGCTGTTAGGCCTCTCACACCCATGTCACTGTGTTTGCTCATAAAACTGAGGCATGATGCTGAGAGGTGAGGTTATAAAGGGACTGGCTTCAACATTTTTATTTACCAAGATCCCAACCTCCAGCAGGCAGCAGTATAGCATGTTTATGATTTTTAAATTTTCTGTGTCCCTCAATTAACTTGAAGAAAAGGATGTTACAGTAAGTACAAATTCTTATGCTAGTTTCTTAATGTTTTAATAAAATATTAAAATATTATTTCTTTATCGTACATCACGGGACACAGAGCCACAGTAATTACTGTATGGGTTATATAATGCACCTTAAGGTGATGGACACTGGCACACCCTAGACAGGAAGTTCAATTCCCCATATAACCCCCCCCTACTGGGAGTACCTCAGTTTTTTCGCCAGTGTCTTAGGTTTTGGTCACGCGTAAAGATGTGCTGTGCTATGCTGAGTTCCGCTGGAATATTCCTTGATGGGCCAAGCCATGCAATTGGATCCATTCAAAGTGTCTTTTCCAGACCGAATTGAATGGTACCCGGGCCTCGTGTCCGAAAAAACAAGGTTTAACCTGTAACGCTTCTCTCTTTAGAGAGCTGGACCCAGGGATCTAGTATTTTTTTTTTTCAGCTATATTGCTGGCGGGGTGCTTTTTACAGGTCCAGGGCTGTGGATCCCCCAATAAAAAGGGGGCCCTAGTCCCTGAAGGTTTTTTAACGAAGCCCACCTTGAGAATTGAAGATTGGGTCTGTTACCACAGAACCCTGCAGCTGGATAAGGTAAGGGAGATTCCTAAGGAATTTTTCAAATTCTTGTGGGTATTTCTCCTTTAAAGTAAATGTTGTCATGTCTATAGTCTCCAGCGGGGGCTGTCAAGAGCACGTACCTGATTCCATGCTTGTCAGTCCCGCCTCTGTGTCAAGCTGCATGCTTCCTCTAGCCCAAGCCCCAGGTAAGACGCAGGGAAGGGGGTTTTTTTTTTTCCTTTTGGGAATGTTCCCCCACCTGGACAGCTTCAGCCCAGGAGGCAGAGGGAGCATGGCTCATTTGGCGGTGTGCCGCGCCGTTCCAGCTACGATTACGGCGGTCCTCCATCCGGCGGCCCTCTTGCATATACGATCCAGCGGATTGGAGCCCACTCACGCGGGAAAGCTGTATCTTTGAAAAAGATGAGGGAGGGGGGCGCGGTGGGAGGAAAGGGGGCTGGGCTTAGCGGCGTTGGCATGCATTAGCGCCCACAACATGGGCTGTGTAGCTATAAAGTGCACCTTTTTTTCAGGTGCATACAGCTAAAGGAGGGACACAGAGCAGACGGGTCGCATGTGAGTGTTGGTTGACACAGGCATTCCCAGGACACATTTCTGAGCCTAATAGCAGCGGCAGTTGCTGGACTATTGCTCAGCAGTAGGTGCATTTTCTTGGCTGTACCTCTGTGTTTGTGTTCTGCACCATAACCAGAGGGAATGGTACAAATACCGCAAAAGATAAGGGCACAAAGGGGTCACCCTAAGGGACCCCCCCTCTGCAACACCATCCCCCCCGAAAGATCTAGGGAGGCTGGTCAGAGTGAGCCATCGGGATCATCAGGGGCTGCAATTGCTTCCGACACTTCGGGCTGTCTTTGTAACTGAGGAGGTTTTTTCCTCAACTATCATTGGATTAGAGGAAAGTTAGCGACTTTAATCGCATCTTCACAGAGTGGAAGAAAGCGCATTAGGTCCCCTTCTACCACCCAGGATCCTCAAACAGAGGAACAGTGGGAGAGGGGAATGAATCCCCCTCAGGGGACCATGGAGAGACTGACTCCTCTTCTGAGGGATCAAGTGGGGAAGGACCTTCTTCAACTTCACATGCTGAGAAGTTGCTGGTGCATTCTCTTACTAAAATGGTCAGCTCCACATTTAAGCTACCCTTAACTGAGTCGGTTGCAGAGCCCACTTCTTGTTTGGGTTCACTAAAGACTCCTCAAGCCTTGCATGCCTTTCCTGTACATTAATTTCTGGAAAAGCTTATATATTCTGAGTGGGATCACCCAGATAAGCATTTTTAAAGTTTTCAACACTTCATTCTATGGAGGAAAAATTCACTAAGATGTTTTGTATACCAGCAATTGATGCTGCTATATCCTATGTGAATAAAAGTTTGACTTGTTCGGTTGACAATGCGCAAATGTTTATGCATCCAACTGATAAGAGAATGGAATTCCTTTTAAAAGATATTTTTTCCTTGGCAGGTTCAGTGGCTCAACCTGCAGTGGCGGCAATTGGGGTATGTCAATCCTGGAGAGACCATTTGAAACAGGTGCTCAAGGTTTTCCCTGAACGGCGCCCAGGAGTTAGCTGAGCTGCCAGCAGCTTTGTGTTTTGCAATTGACGCAATCAGAGATTCTATTCTTCAAACCTTACGCTTGGATTGATGCATATGCGTAGAATCTTATAGTTGAAAAGTTGGTCAGCTGAAGCGCTATGCAGAAAGCTCCTGGTTGGTTTTCCTTTCCGTGGTGAAAAGCTGTTTGGGGATGATTTGGACAAATATATCCAAAAAATATCAAGTGGGAAAAGTACCCTTATGCCAGTTAAGAAAAGGAGTAAATGTCCCTCATTAAACGGGCTCTTTCTCCAGTGCCAGGGGCATCAGCCTCCAGGCAGTCGCAACGGCATCCACCGTCAGGTTCAAGAGGTAAACCTCTTCGTCAACCCCAGGGACAAAAGAAATCCTGGGGGAGGAAACCCACAAGACAAAATGCTAAAGCCTCTTTATGAAGGGGAGCCCCCACTCGTTCGAGTGGGGGGGAAGACTTCTGCAGTTCTCAAGGGTCTGGCAGGAATTATTTCGAGACAGATGGGTGGTCTCCACAATAGCTCTAGGTTACAAACTAGAATTTCGAGAATTCCTGTCTCCTCTTTTTTCCTCAGGTCAAATGTCCCCAAAGATCCAGAGAAAAAGAAGTCTCTCTAGCGTTAGACCGACTTTTGTCACAAAAAGTGATCATGATGGTCCCCATGGAAGAGCAGGGATTGGGGTTTTGTTCAGACCTTATCATGGTGCCAAAACCAAATGAAGATGTCGGACCCATTCTAGATCTGAAAGATCTAAACCGGTTCCTGAAAATTCGCTCTTTTCGCATGGAATCAATCCGATCAGTAGTCTCCGTCCTACAACGAGGAGAACTTCTGGCATCAATCGACATCAAAGATGTATACCTGCATGTACCTATTTCCCTGCTCACCAGAAATATCTGCGTTTTGAAGTAGAAAAATTTAATTTTCAGTTTGTAGCTTTGCCTTTCGGTCTAGCTACTGCACCTCGGGTGTTTACAAAACTTCTGGCCCTTCCTCTGGCCAGATTAAGGACTCAAGGTATAACGATAATAGCATACCTAGACGACCTGCTCTTGATAGACCGGTTGGTAGCCCGCCTGGACCAAAGCATGGTCACCACAGTCAACTACCTGGAATATTTAGGTTGGGTCTTCAACCTAGAGAAATCTTTAAAACCAGTAAGAAGATTGGAGTACTTCGGTCTGATTATAGATACAGCCCAGAAGAGGGTGTTCTTACCCCAGGCAATAATCGGCGCCATAAAGGAGCTGGTTCAGGTGGTCAGGGCACAGAAGAGTCCTATCCGGCTTTGTATGAGGTTGTTGGGAAAGATGGTGGCTTCATTCGAAGCAGTTCCCTATGCTCAGTTTCATTCGAGACTGCTGCAAAACAGTATCCTGTCGGCTTGGAACAAGAAGATCCAAGCACTAGATTTCCCGATGCGTTTGTCGCTAAAAGTGCGTCAGAGCCTCAGTTGGTGGAGGATACCCAAGAATCTGCAGAAGGGAATTCCTTCTTACCAGTTACCTGGAAGGTGGTAACAACAGTTGCCAGCCTTTTAGGGTGGGGAGCAGTCCTTGGAGATGTCGGTCCAAGGGAAATGGTCCAGAACCATCTTAGAGATTCGGGCAACGTACCTAGCCCTAAGGCCCTGGACATTCAGCTTGCTGAATTCTGCGGTCAGGATTCAATCCGACAATGGCTTATATCAATCACCAGGGGGGCCCCAGAAGTCAGGCAGCCCAGGGAGAGAGGTAAACCAGATCCTAACCTGGGCAGAAAAGCATGTGCCGTGCATATCGGCAATTTTCATTCCAGGAGTAGAGAACTGGCAAGCGGACTACTTAGTCGCCAGCAGTTGCTCCTGGGGAAATGATCCCTTCACCCCGACATCTTCCTGGCTATATGCCAAAGATGGGGGATCCCGGACGTAGATCTGTTTGCGTCCAGGTTCAACAACGAAGTTGACGACTTTGTCAAGAACAGGGGATCCACTCGCATGCAGAACAGATGCATTGGTGACACCATGGGATCAGTTCTCACTGATTCATGCATTCCCTCCTATTCTGCTGCTACATCGACTTCTTCGTAGGATCAAGCGGGCAAAGAAGTCGATAGTTCTTGTGGCCCAGAAGATCTTGGTATGCAGAAATGGTAAAGATGGTGGTAGGGGCCCCATGGCCCCTACCACCACGTCCAGACCTGCTATCGCAGGGACCAGTGTTCCATCCTACTTTACAAATGCTATATTTAACGGTTTGGCTGTTGAAACCCACATTCTGAAGAATCATGGGCTTTCAGGCTCACTGATATCTACTTTAATGCAAGGAAGCCAGCTTCCAGAGTCATTTCTTATAAAGTCTGGAAGGCATATGTTTCCTGGTGTGAATCCAGGGGTTGGCATCCTAGAATGTATGTCATAGGTAGAATCCTTGCCTTTCTGCAAATGGGGTTAGAGATGAAAGTGGCCTTGAATACTATCAAGGGCCAAGTCTCGGCCTTATTGGTATTGTTTCAATGTCCGCTTGATTCGCATTCTTTGGTCCGAAGCTTTATACTGCGGGTAACGCGCTTAATCCACCGGTTAGAGCACCCCTGAACCCTTGGGACTTGAATTTAGTTCTACGGCGTTACAGAAACAGACTTTTGAGTCGATACGACATATTCCTTTAGTCCTTTTGACAAGGAAGCTAGTTTTTCTGGTAGCCATTTCTTCTGCAAGAAGGGTATCAGAGTTGGTGGCTATTTCTTGTAAAGAGCCATATTTAATCGTTCACAAGGATGGAGTAGTATTGCATCCTCATCCTAGCTTTCTGCCAAAGGTGGTTTCAGATTTTCACCTAAACCAGGATATTGCTTTACCTTCATTTTTTCCAGAATCCTGTTCTAAGGAAGAAAAGTCATTCTTTGGATGTAGTGAGAGCAGTCAAAATCTATTGAAGGTTCGCAAAACAGATGTTTTTTTTGTGTTGCCTGAAGGTCCTAGGAAAGGACAGGCAGCGTCAAAATCCACTATTGCCAAATGGATTTGGCAAGTAATTATTCAAGCTTATGGTTTGAAGAGGAAAGTTCCACCTTTTCAAATTAAAGTGCACTCCACCAGGGCTGTTGGTGCTTCTTGGGCAGTGCATCACCAAGCCTCCATGGGTCAAATCTGCAAAGCCTCAACTTGGTCTTCAGTCAATAACTTCACCAGATTCTATCAGGTGGATGTAAGAAGGCATCGCCTTTGGGCGCAGTGTACTGCAGTCAGCCGTATAGGTTTTCAGGTCTGATTGCACCCTACTTTTGTTTGTTTCCCCTCCCCTCAGGTGGCATTGCTCTGGGACATCCCATACAGTAATTACTGTGGCTCTGTGTCTTGTGATGTACGATAAAGAAAATAGGATTTTTATAACCGCTTACCTGTAAAATCCTTTTCTTGGAGTACATCACGGGACACAGAGGTGTGTGTGTGTGTCCCCCCCCCTCTGTTTCTGGTTACACGTATATTGCTTTGCTACAAAACAGGTACTTCCAATAAGGGGAGGGGTTATATGGTGAATTGAACTTCCTGTCTAGGGTGTGCCTGTGTCCGTCACCTGAAGGTGCCATATAACCCATACAGTAATTACTGTGGCTCTGTGTCCCGTGATGTACTTCAAGAAAAGGATTTTACAGGTAAGCTGTTATAAAAATCCTATTTTTCATTTTCAAAGGCATAGATTACTGACATTTTGAAATGTTTTCATCTTTAGCATATATAATCCCATAAGCTTGTTTTTTACTTAAGTTGTGATGCATTTCTACCATTTTTAATTTTTTTTGTTTTGTTTTAATAGTGAACCAAGGAAAATTATATTGCATCGAGGGGCCACTGGATTAGGCTTCAACATAGTTGGAGGTGAAGATGGTGAAGGAATCTTTATTTCATTCATTCTTGCAGGGGGCCCTGCAGATTTAAGTGGAGAGCTCAGAAAAGGAGATCGTATCATTTCTGTATGTTTTCTACGTATATATATATATATATATATATGTGTTTGTTCATAAATGTGGCAGTATTTTACAGTTCTACTGCTAATAGTCTTTGAATGATGTAGTAAAACCATGCCTGCATTCAAAAGCATCACCATAAAGTAACAATACAGAGTATTTTTAAGTTAATCAGGTTAAGTAATATTTGGTCTTTAAGCAGTGTAATTACAGTGCGATGTAACTACAAATACCGTCCTACATTTCATCATTTAACAGAAAACATTCCTGCTGCAAAATTAAAGCAGAACTCCAGGATCAGCAAAAAATCCCCCCCACACAAAAGACAAAACGGTTATTACATTTGTGAATTTCCTTTCCATTGAAGAGAAAAGTCAAATTGAGTTTTCAGGAAGTCAGCCACATAGTTCAAAAAATGCATCATGTATTCTGCCAGGGAGGATCTGTTAGAACCGGGATTGCATCATAAACTCCCCTCTCTTCACACTATCATTAAAAAATATTTCCCTTCATGCTTTGCAAATTGTAATGAATGTGGGAGGGTACAATTGGCCTGTACATGTAAATGTGAACAAGCCCACTTCAACATAAATCACACCCCTCATTCTGTAGCCACACTACTGAGCACAGAATGTGAGGGGAAATTCTTATAGCTGTAAAGCATGCATGTGCTCTCACCCTCCAGCCACAGCAGCAGATAAACATATTGCCCTTACATGTTTTATGTAATCATTACTGAACTGTAGACACATGCCCATAATATACACACTGTACTCTGCTGTAATTCAGTATTAGAAATATTCCTCCTCATGTAGCTTTGAGATCTTTCTAATAGTAATCAGTGCTGGTATGCAGGGGCGTTGCTAGGTAGCAAAAAGACCAGGGGCTTCAGCCCGAAGTCGAAGTCAGAGCCCAGCACCGGGGGGGGGGTGATGGTGCGGCAGACGGTGGGGTTGTATGGAGGGGGGTGTTACCTACCTGACATACACTGACCTACCTGACACACACTGACTTACCTGGCTGACATACACTGACATACATGACATACCTGAAACGTACTAATCTACCTGACATACACTGACCTACATGACATGCACTGACCTACCTGACACACACTAACCTACCTTGGTGACATACACTGACCTACATGACATACCTGAAACGTACTAACCTACCCGACATACACTTACCTACCTATCTGACATACACTGACCTACATGACATACACTAACCTACATGGCTGACATACACTGACCTACATGACATACCTGACACGTGCTGACCTACCTGACATGCACTGACCTACCTGACATGCACTGACCTACCTGACATGCACTGACCTACCTGACATGCACTGACCTACCTGACCTGCACTGACCTACCTGACATGCACTGACCTACCTATCTGACATACACTGACCTACCTATCTGACATACAATGACCTACATGACATACACTGACCCACACTGACCTACCTGACCCACACTGACCTTCCTGACCCACACTGACCTTCCTGACCCACACTGACCTTCCTGACCCACACTGACCTACCTGACCCACACTGACCTACCTGACCCACACTGACCTACATGACATACACTGACCTACATGACATACACTGACCTACATGACATACACTGACCTACATGACATACACTGACCTACATGACATACACTGACCTACATGACATACACTGACCTACATGACATACACTGACCTACCTGACATACACTGACCTACCTGAGACACACTGACCTACATGACATACACTGACCTACCTGAGACACACTGACCTACCTGGCTGACATACACTGACCTACATGACATACACTGACCTACATGACATACCTGACAGACACTGACCTACCTGACACACACTGACCTACCTATCTGACACACACTGACCTACCTATCTGACACACACTGACCTACCTATCTGACACACACTGACCTACCTATCTGACACACACTGACCTACCTATCTGACACACACTGACCTAATTGATACACTGACCTACTTACCTGACACACACTGACCTACCTATCTGACCTACCTGACACACACTGACCTACCTATCTGACCTACCTGACACACACTGGCCTACCTATCTGACACACACTGACCTAATTGATACACTGACCTACCTACCTGACACACACTGACCTACCTATCTGACCTACCTGACACACAGTGACCTACCTATCTGACCTACCTGACACACAGTGACCTACCTATCTGACCTACCTGACGCACACTGACCTACCGATCTGACATACACTGACCTACCTATCTGACATACACTGACCTACCTATCTGACATACACTGACCCACACTGACCTACCTGACATGCACTGACCTACCTGCCCTTGCCCCCTTAAAACCTAAGTTTATTTATTTAAAATTAGCCAAGGGGCAGTCAAATCATCAATTGCAGCCACTGTGCCCGTCAATTGCAGCCACTGTGCCCGTCAATTGCAGCCACTGTGCCCGTCAATTGCAGCCACTGTGCCCGTCAATTGCAGCCACTGTGCCCGTCAATTGCAGCCACTGTGCCCGTCAATTGCAGCCACTGTGCCCGTCAATTGCAGCCACTGTGCCCGTCAATTGCAGCCACTGTGCCCGTCAATTGCAGCCACTGTGCCCGTCAATTGCAGCCACTGTGCCCGTCAATTGCAGCCACTGTGCCCGTCAATTGCAGCCACTGTGCCCGTCAATTGCAGCCACTGTGCCAGTCAATTGCAGCCACTGTGCCCCGTCAAATGCAGCCACTGTGCCCCGTCAAATGCAGCCACTGTGCCCGTCAATTGCAACAACTGTACCCCATCAATTGCAACCACTGTGCCCCGTGAAATGAAGCCACTGTGCCCGTCAAAAGAGAGAAGAGAGAGAATAGAGACAGAGAAGAAGAGAGAGAGAAGGGGAGAAAGAGAGAAAGCGAGAGAGAGAAGGAGAGCGAGAAACACAGAGAGAGAGTGACACCTTTTTTTTTTTTTTTATCTTCGTTCTGTCCCACTCCCAGTCACAGCCACCATGGCCGTTATTCAGCGTGATTTTGGAGGTTGAGGGAGAAGGAGGCGTCGCCGTGCCGGTGTTCTCTTGAGAGAGGGGGTGCTGACACAGAGGGGGGTGGTGCTGACAGAGAGGGGGAGGGCTGACGGGGGGTGCTAAAAGAGGGTGTGGGCTGACAGAGAGGGGGGCGCTGACAGAGGGGGGGTGGGCTGACAGAGAGGGTATGGACTGACAGAGAGGGGGTGCTGACAGAGAGGGTATGGACTGAGAGGGGGTGCTGACAGAGAGGGGGGTGCTGACAGAGAGGGGGTGCTGACAGGGGGGTGGGCTGACAGAGAGGGGGTGGGCTGACAGAGAGGGGGGTGGGCTGACAGAGAGGGGGGTGGGCTGACAGAGAGGGGGGTGGGCTGACAGAGAGGGGGGTGGGCTGACAGAGAGGGGGGTGGGCTGACAGAGAGGGGGGTGGGCTGACAGAGAGGGGGGTGGGCTGACAGAGAGGGGGGTGGGCTGACAGAGAGGGGGGTGGGCTGACAGAGAGGGGGGTGGGCTGACAGAGAGGGGGGTGGGCTGACAGAGAGGGGGGTGGGCTGACAGAGAGGGGGGTGGGCTGACAGAGAGGGGGGTGGGCTGACAGAGAGGGTGTGGGCTGACAGAGAGGGGTGGGCTGACAGAGAGGGGGTGCTGACTGGGGGGGTGGGCTGACAGAGAGGGGGGTGCTGACAGAGGGGGGTGCTATCATGGGGGTGGGCTGACAGAGAGAGGGGTGCTGACAGAGAGGGGGGTGCTGTCTGGGGGGGGTGGGCTGACAGAGAGGGGGGTGCTGTTATGGGGGTGGGCTGACAGAGAGGGGGGTGCTGACAGAGAGGGGGTGCTGACAGAGAGGGGGGTGCTGACAGAGAGGGGGGTGCTGACAGAGAGGGGGGTGCTGACAGAGAGGGGGTGGCTGACAGAGAGGGGGGTGCTGACAGAGAGGGGGGTGCTGACAGAGAGGGGGGTGCTGACAGAGAGGGGGGTGCTGACAGAGGGGGGTGCTGACAGAGAGGGGGGGTGCTGACAGAGAGGGGGGGTGCTGACAGAGGGGGGGTGCTGACAGAGAGGGGGGGTGCTGACAGAGAGGGGGGGTGCTGACAGAGAGGGGGGTGCTGACAGAGAGGGGGGGGGGTGCTGACAGAGAGGGGGGGTGCTGACAGAGAGGGGGGGGTGCTGACAGAGAGGGGGGGTGCTGACAGAGAGGGGGGGGGTGCTGACAGAGAGGGGGGGGGTGCTGACAGAGAGGGGGGGGGGTGCTGACAGAGAGGGGGGGGTGCTGACAGAGAGAGGGGGGTGCTGACAGAGAGAGGGGGGTGCTGACAGAGAGAGGGGGGTGCTGACAGAGAGAGGGGGGTGCTGACAGAGAGAGGGGGGTGCTGACAGAGAGAGGGGGGTGCTGACAGAGAGAGGGGGGTGCTGACAGAGAGAGGGGGGTGCTGACAGAGAGAGGGGGGTGCTGACAGAGAGAGGGGGGTGCTGACAGAGAGAGGGGGGTGCTGACAGAGAGAGGGGGGTGCTGACAGAGAGAGGGGGTGCTGACAGAGAGGGGGGGGTGCTGACAGAGAGAGGGGGGTGCTGACAGAGAGGGGGGTGCTGACAGAGAGGGGGGTGGGCTGACAGAGAGGGTGTGGGCTGACAGAGAGGGGTGGGCTGACAGAGAGGGGGTGCTGACTGGGGGGGGTGGGCTGACAGAGAGGGGGGTGCTGACAGAGGGGGGTGCTATCATGGGGGTGGGCTGACAGAGAGAGGGGTGCTGACAGAGAGGGGGGTGCTGTCTGGGGGGGGGTGGGCTGACAGAGAGGGGGGTGCTGTTATGGGGGTGGGCTGACAGAGAGGGGGGTGCTGACAGAGAGGGGGGTGCTGACAGAGAGGGGGGTGCTGACAGAGAGGGGGGTGCTGACAGAGAGGGGGGTGCTGACAGAGAGGGGGGTGCTGACAGAGAGGGGGGTGCTGACAGAGAGGGGGGTGCTGACAGAGGGGGGGTGCTGACAGAGAGGGGGGGTGCTGACAGAGAGGGGGGGGGTGCTGACAGAGGGGGGTGCTGACAGAGAGGGGGGGTGCTGACAGAGAGG
>JBBDGP010002879.1:287500-345000 GCA_037952835.1 Lithobates septentrionalis | reverse complement strand
GCACAGGGCTCTGGGCTGTGATTGGACACAGCTGATCAGCAGGTCCCGGCCATAAATCATTGGCTGGGAACTGCTGACAATCTCCCGTTGTGTACAATCACAGGGGAGTAGGCAGATGGGAGTGCCAGAGAAACCTGGCAACGGGCAGCGACATACGGGTACATCGCTGTGCCTATAGGAGCCTCCCTATTGCAGTATATATACTGCAGCGGGTCGGCAATCGGTTAAGCTGGAGTGCCGGCAGTACCGTCTGTCAACCTCGCCATTTGAGTCCAATGGGGCCGAGTCACAATGCACGCGAATGCAGCACGGTATTGCGCCATTGCAGGGTTAAGACAGATTTATAACGCATCCTCACCGTCCTCTGAAAAATTATCCAAATGTGGATTGCTCTTCAGAGGACCACAGACTTTGCCGTGAGTGTGAAAGAGCACTTACCTGATTCCCCCCCCCCCCCCCCTTCCTTCAGGCTCCTCCACGCTGCCAGACCAGTTTCCACAGCTTCTTCTACCCTATGCCGTGGCGGTTGGGCCGCCTGTGATGTCATCACGATCAGTACATCGGCCCCTGGAGTTGCACACAAAGTGGGAGCAGTACTGTAGTGTGCCACTTCCACCACTTCCACCTTTTACCTTCAGTTGGGGCTAGGGCTGAAACAACTAATCGATTATGAAATTAATCGATTCCTATTTTCATAATCGATTAATCGGCCAGTAACATAATAGGGTTAAAAAAAAACAAAAATGAGCCCTTTATAGTACAAAAAGAGCAACAAATGGCTACTGTAAATATTACTTTCACAGTTCTACAGTAAAAAAATTAACCCCTTACAGTAGCGATCTGCTTTTTTTGTACTATAAAGGGCTAATTTAATTTTTTTTAACCCCATTATGTTACTAAACCTCTTAGACCTGGTTCACATCTATGTGTTTTTTGCAGAAACGCACTACAATTCATTTACATGGTTTCCTATGGGACACGTTCACATCCATGCTTTTTTCAGCCGCTGTGTATTTGGAAAGGGCTTGGGACTTTTTTTTTTTTTTTTAAAGAACACAAAGCGGTGCTTTTTTGGTTCAATATACTTCAATGGAGAAGCTGCAGAAAAGCATGTAATGTGTTTTTGCAGCAATTTGTGTTTTTAAATCTGCCCAACAACAAATTGGCCCAAAAAAATGCAAAAAAAGCAAATCGCCGCAAAATCACGTGCGCAAAAAGCACTGCAGAAACAGATCAAAAGCAAACTGCATAGGTGTGTACTGAGCCTTATGCTGGCCACATGCATAAAATTTCAGACGAGAATATTCAGACAAAAAATCTTTGTACATTCGCTGAATGAAAGAACGTTGTTTGAAATTTTCACTTGTTTTTAACATTCCGTTTTTAAAATGAATGTAATTTCTGAACGAAAACCACATCCACTGTCTGAAAATTCCTTTGACCAAAAAGTTTTCTATTTCCAAATTTTCCCATCACTGTGGTTGAAAATGAACATCAATTTGACCCCACTAACGATTAGAAAATCGAACCAACGTACTTAAAATGCCTTTATGTTTGAAGGAAGATATTGTTTGTTTTTTTAATAAAAAAAAAAAAATTGATCTCCGAGTCTGATGATATTTACCAGATTCACTCTTTAATAGTATATACAGTACATCTCTCCTCTAATAGTATATACAGTACATCTCTCCTCTAATAGTATATACAGTATATCTCTCCTCTAATAGTATATACAGTACATCTCTCCTCTAATAGTATATACAGTACATCTCTCCTCTAATAGTATATACAGTATATCTCCTCTATAGTATATACAGTACATCTCTCCTCTAATAGTATATACAGTATATCTCCTCTAATAGTATATACAGTATATCTCTCCTCTAATAGTATATACAGTATATCTCCTCTAATAGTATATGCAGTATATCTCTTCTGTCTGTTATTCTCAGAGTGGATTAGAGATTTTACTCCCTAACCATATAGTTGGTTATTTACATTTACCACTGCATAGAGATATTTAAGAATAAATTGCCTTTTTTTTAAACTTTACATATTTAACTAAATTATACACCACACTTTTTTTTTTTTTAAGGTTATTAATCGATTAATCGAAACAATAATCGGCCAACTAATCGATTATGAAAGAATCGTTAGTTGCAGCCCTAGTTGCCCCCCCCCCCCCCCCCCAGGTGGTCACCACTATAGGTGAGGATAGGGCCCGTGCTCAACTTCTATAGGGTTCCTGTATGTGAATTTTTAACAATAGAGATACAATTAGGGGAAAATGCAAAGTAAGAAGACATTGGTTGAATCTCAGCACCGGCCAGCAGTATCTCTGGGGCATGTTCCCATGACATGTGCTGTTATTTTTGGCCTCGGTATTGCTCCCTTGGTAGTACAATATTGTGCTGCGGACCAGCCGCGCTGATGCCTTCATAGGAACGCAGATCAATGAGTCGCAGGCTTTTCCTGTTGTGTATCCCTTAAGAAACATCGGCTTCCTCCTGCAGAATAAAGTAAACATGTTTATATTTGGACCAGGGAGCTTTAATTAAAAAACCTCTTGTGCTGCGGAGAAGAATTCTGTCATCTGTCAAGCGAGATCAGTGTTATGGAGCAGATTGCAACAATGTAGAAATCACTTTTATGGATTTAATTGTATTATTATTTTCATATTAATATTAGTAGTATATATTATTTTTTTATTTATTTTTTTTATTATTTCTTTTTATCTGTATTATTAGTATACTTTATTTTTTATTCTTTTTTTTGTTACATTATTTACTTGAATTGACTGTTTCCAAAGTCAGTCATTTTTGCCTTTTTTTATTTAAAGCAGTATTAAACCCAGAAGCAAACATATTTTTTTATATTGCAGCTTACCAATTCTTCGATGTGATGGCTGCTTTTGTTTATATTTTAGGCTTTCTTTCATCTGTTTTCATCCTGATAGAGAGAGGTTATGTTCATTCTCCATGGTCCCACTGTAGGTAAAGCATATCCACCCTTTCTTGCTTGAAATGAACTACAGTGGAACCTTGGCTTACGAGCATAATCCGTTCCAGAAGAATGCTTGTAATCCAGAGCACTCGCATATCAAAGCGAGTTTCCCTATAGAAGTCAATGGAAAGGAAGATTATTTGTTCCGCATTGACTTCTATTGCATGCAATACCGCATGTGGCCAGGATGGGGGGGGGGGGGGGGCGAAGAGCCTCGGAAATATTCGGGGACAGCTCGGATGAACTCTGACGCCCTCGGAAAGGCTTGGAAACACTCGGGAACGGAGTATTTCTGAGTGATTCTGAGAATTTCCAAACGGCTCTGAATCGTTCCGAGTGGCCAAATGTGGTACTGCACACCACATTAGCTTGAATTCTGCTTGTTTTGTGAGACAACACTCGCAAACCCAGTCAGGATTTTTTTAAAAAAGTTGCTCGTCTTTCAAAACGCTTGTTAACCGCATTACTTGATAACCAAGGTTCCACTGTAAAGGGATTTGTAGATTGCATAGAGCAGAACGCATAGCCGCATCTAACATGCATTGCTTGTTCCAAACACACACACTGACACCAAGTATTCCTGGGAGGCAGCCACCCCCCTCAGCACAAAGCAGATGATTGACAGCCTCAGCTGTGCATGTTTTCCTATGTGACTGTGTAGTGGGGGTGTGTCCATTACTTCCACTCGGGTCTCGGATTACACCCAGCTTTTTGCACTATGCTGTGCAGTGTGTGATCCCTGCCTTCTACAGTGCAGAAATTTAAAGAGGAACTGCAGTCTGCTCACATAATTTGTAATAAAAACATCTTTGCCATTCTGAAGCTTCCCTCCAACCATTTTGCATATTATTTTATATATACTGTGGTTCTGTACTTGCCAAATATGCTGCAGAAATCACCTTCCACTGAGTCTGGCTACAATAATTTTAACTGTGGGCAGCTGAAGCTGCTGCCTGTTCACTTCCTGGATTTACACAGAGGCACACCTCCAGTTCTGCAGCTCTCATTGGCCCTCTTATGACTTATCCCCCTCTCTTCCTGGCAAACTCTCACAAGAGTAAGAGAGAGCTGTGCATGATGTCATAAGTCTAGGCTTTTTACCAGACAAACAGGAAGTGGGCTGTATAAGGTATTGGGGGTGCTGCCAGAGCCATGAGTCCCGCAAATGGGGGAGGGGGGGTGTCGGTGGGCACAGTGCCTGCATATGATGGGCACAACAATGGCTGCATATGATGGGCACAACAATGGCTGCATATGATGGACACAGCAGTGGCTGCATTTGAAGGGCACAAGTGGCTGCATTTGATGGGCACAAGTGGCTGCATTTGATGGGCACAAGTGGCTGCATTTGGGCACAAGTGGCTGCGTATGATGGGCACAAGTGGCTGCGTATCATGGGCACAAGTGGCTGCATTTGATGGGCACGAGTGGCTGCATTTGATGGGCACGAGTGGCTGCATTTGACGGGCACGAGTGGCTGCATTTGACGGGCACGAGTGGCTGCACTTGACGGGCACGAGTGGCTGCATTTGACTGGCACGAGTGGCTGCATTTGACGGGCACGAGTAGCTGCATTTGACGGGCACGAGTGGCTGCATTTGACGGGCACGAGTGGCTGCATTTGACGGGCACGAGTGGCTGCATTTGACGGGCACGAGTGGCTGCATTTGACGGGCACGAGTGGCTGCATTTGACGGGCACGAGTGGCTGCATTTGACGGGCACGAGTGGCTGCATTTGACGGGCACGAGTGGCTGCATTTGACGGGCACGAGTGGCTGCATTTGACGGGCACGAGTGGCTGCATTTGACGGGCACGAGTGCCTGCATTTGATGGGCACAGTGAGGCTGCAATTGATTGGAGGGGGGGGGTTTGAGTATTTTTCAGTTTGTTTGCACCCCCCCAAAAATTTTGAGCACCAGCTGCCACTGCTCACAGCTCATCTATGCATGGGTAAGGAACAAAGCCAAGTGCTTGTTCTGGAGTTTCCAATGCTCAGTACGTCCTGCCATCTGCTGGACAGAAAAGGGAGTACAATGGAATAAGCAGCTTAAAAAGAGCGAGTTATTTTACAAAACAGAACACTGCATATTATTGTACGGCGGATGCAGTAATACATAGGGATGTGTTTGGCAAAAGTCATTAACCCCTTTTTGACGCTGCCTCCCGGCCCTTTAAGAGCTTCTAGATGTCGGCATTCGAGTCATGTGACTGCTGTGATTGGCTGTTGCAAGTATGCATCGGGAGCTTCACGATCCCCGCTGGGAGCATGCAGGGCACGCGCTCTTAGTACAAGAATGTTTACATTTAGGCTCCATACTGTATATGTGGCCTTTCTGCATTAAAGCCCACCCGCTGGAAGGCTGCATATATGCGTACGGCCAGCAATAAGAGGTTAACTTATTCTTTAAAGTGGTTGTAGACCTCTGAAATGAAAAAAATGAACAGTGCCTATCCTTCTATAGTGTATACATGCCTCAATCCAAATCACCTAGTGTGATTTCTGTCTCCTCTGCTATCTACATGAGTCACGGACCAAAGACTGGGTTTCCTCCTTTCTGATGCTTTGCCAGGCTCTAACTGAAGCTGTCTTCAGTTGCTCTTTGGGGGTCTTTCTGCATTTAGTTTTGCCTTCAGCAAGTGAAATGCATGCTCAATTGGGTTGAGATCAGGTGATTGACTCGGCCATTGCAGAATATTCCACTTCTTTTCCTTCAAAAGCTCCTGGGTTGCTTTTGCAGTGTGTTTTGGATCATTGTCCATCTGTACTGTAAAGCGCCGTCCAATCAACTTTGCTGCCTTTGTCGGAATCTGTGCAGACAGTATATCTCTAAACAATGCAGAATTCATCCGGCTGCTTCTGTCTTCTGTCACATCGTCAATTAAAACCAATGACCCAGTGCCACTGGAAGCCATGCATGTCCATGCCATCACACTGCAAGCTCCACCATGTGAACACAGATGACTTTGTGTGCTTTGGATCAAGAACTGTTCCAAGCCTTCTCCACACTTTTTTTTTTTTTTTTTTTTTACCTGTCATTCTGGTACAGGTTATTTCAGCACTACAGAATTTCCAAAGACAGACCTCCTCCCCCACCGGACCCACAGCACACAGAAGGTGATTGACAGCCTCAGCTGTGCATGTTTTACTATGAGACTCAGAGGGTGGTGTGTCCATTTCCTCCACTCAGGTCTCAGATTTAACTCCGCTCCTTACTGTGACATCAGATCCCCACCCCCTGCCCTCTGAAGCTCAGCAATGCTGTGTAAATTCTGCTCTTTGAATGGATGTAGAGAAGATATGGCTGTAGAGAAGATATGGATGTAGATGGACAGGTATAACTTATATAGGGAGATTTGTTTCATCTCTGCGTATCACCTGAGGCCAGTCACTTCACTGGGTATATGGAAGGATTACAACTACTTTAATCATACCTCACAACTTTTTGAGATGGGAATGAGGGACACCTATCAGCAAAAGTATGCAGGCATAGGACACACCCCCTGCCACTCCCCCTTAAAGGAGAATTGTACAAAAATAAAAAGATTGGTTAAACCCACAAGTGCTTTTTTTTACCACTACTATTCCTTTATATTGGCTTTTAGAATTTACAAATGCAGCAATTTCCAAATCAGATGAAAGGTTTAGCGCTGGGAAACACTTTTTGATAGAAAGTGTATTTTATATACATCTATATAGATCAGACCAAAATGAGGGACAAATGAGGGGGAAAGAGGGACAGAGGGACATTGCTCCAAATCAGGGACAGTGCCTCGAAATCAGGGACAGTTGGGAGCTATGCTTTAATCCTAGTAAGCCATATGCCTTTGACTAGAAGGTGATAGCATGGCATATATTGGGAGATCTTCGATGTGTACCATTGGTTCCATGTAGCCCACTGGAAAGTCTGTACTACATGGTTGGGCTCCTCTCTAGGTGCACAGTGGGCACACACAAGACACTATTTATTTCTATCTGATGAGCAATGGAGATACTTTTTCTTTCCTAAAGTCGCCTCCTCGGGATGATGGAAATCATTGCATACTTATTCCAGATTCATTAGGAGCATTCCATAAATCGGAGCCGGCATTGAGAAGTGAGGAGTGTTTTCACCGAGAGTACCAGGGGTTTAATCTGCTCCAACAAAACACACAAACTGAAGGCACGCTTACATAATCTGCAAAGGGGAGGACGTGCGCCTCGGCGCATAGAGTCCAAGTCAGATAAACACAAAGTAGTGACACGTTGTAGAAGGGGCTGTCAACACAATACAATGGGGAAAAATAACATGTATAGATAGATATATATTCAATGTTTTCAGTGCTATCATCTTAAATACTTAGAGCTCGTTTATACTATAAGATGCGTCCCAGCAAGCACAGTTTTTTTTTTTTTCATTTATTTGTGTAGCCCATTAATTCTTGAGCTCTGGAAGATTTTACCCCCCTTCCTGACTATTTTTTGCTATTTGGGCACTGCGCTACTTTAACTGGCGATTGCGCAGTGATGCAACGCTTGTACCCAAACAAAATGTCTCATTTGTTTTTTTACACAAATATTTGATCACCACTGCATTTTGTCTCTTTTTTTTTTTGCACTATAAACAAACATTAAGGCAAAAAAAATATATACCGTATATAGTTTTTACTTTCTGCTATAAAACATCCAATACATTTTTTTTAAAAATCACATTTCTTCATGAACTTTAGCCAGAATGTATTCTGCTACGTGTCTCTGGTAAATAAAAATCCCAATAAGTGTATATTGATTGGTTTGCATGAAAGCTATAGCACATACAAACTATGGTATTGTATATATTGGAATATATATTTTGTTAACTAGAAATGGTGGTGATCAGTGACTTATAATGAGACTGATAGTGATAGTGCGGCAGACAATCTAAAACTAACTGATGCTGGGGGGGAACTGACTAACTGCCACTGACATCACCAATGACACTGATACAGTGATCAGTGCTGATACTATACACTATCACTGTACTAAAGACACTGGCTGGGAAGGGCTTAAAGAGGTTGTAAATCTCCTTTTTCAATTTGTACCTATAGGTAAGCCTATAATAAGGCTTACTTATAGGTACAGTAAATATCTTCTAAACATGCGTCGTTTAGCAGATATTTACTTGGTACTGCGCCGATGATGTTATCGGCGCATGCGCTATGACTATATGGCCGTCCGTGCTGTTTCTTCACTAGCGAGTGGCGGCTTTCGCACCAGTGACGTCACGCAACTCCAGCCAGTCGCAGAGCCAGAGTCCGCGGCCCCGGAAGGAAGAGGGGCAAACATGGATGCAGCCTCCAGCGGGGACAGCACAGGCTTCGTTTGCAGGAAAGTGTCACATAATGTGCTAGTATGCGATGCATACTAGCACATAATGCTTTTACTTTGCAGGGAACAAAAAGAAGTAAAACCCATCAAGGTTTACTTCCTCTTTAACGTCCAGGACGTTCAAAAGGTTAAATGTGTGTCTAACAATGTGTAATGTGTGTATTATGTGCTGCTTTTTACTACAGATTTCTTTGTTTCTTATCCCTGCTTTGATGAAGATAAGAAACAGAGAGATTGCTCCTTCTTTATAGAGCCCTGTATTGATTGTCAACACAGGGCTCTGGGCTGTGATTGCACACAGCCGATAAGCAGGTCCCAGCCATGAATCATTGGCTGAGACTTGCTGACAGACTCCTGCTGTGTACAATCACAGTGGGTGTCGGCGGGGGCAGCGACATAAGGCCCCTTTCACACTGGGGAGGTTTGCAGGCGCTATTGCGCTAAAAATAGTGCCTGCAAACCAACCGGAAACAGCCGCTGCGGTGTCTCCAGTGTGAAAGCCCCGAGGGCTTTCACACTGGAGCGGTGCACTAGCAGGACGGGAAAAAAAGTCCTGCTACTAGCATCTTCGAATCGGTGAAGGAGCGGCGTATACACCGCTCCTTCACCACTCCTGCCCATTGAAATCAATGGGGCAGCGCGGCAATACAGAGGCGCTTTGCGGTGGTTTTTAACCCTTTCTCGGCCGCTAGCGGGGGTAAAACACCCCCGCTAGTGTCCGAATACCGCCGCTAAAACGATGGTAAAGCGTCGCTCATAATAGCGGCGCTTTACCGCCGACGCACCTCCCGCCCCAGTGTGAAAGGGGCCTAAGGGTATGTACATGTCCCGGGCATGGGGCAATAGAAATTGTGCATCCCTGCACCTGGTGCCAACAGTTAATGTTTTAACTACTGTTTAGAACTACTTTAATGTATTTGTAATCTACTGGATCAAGAGTTAGAGGATATAGAAGAACTGCATATAGAAGAATAAATGAATGAGTATGAATCGGTCTGCTTGGTTCTTCACTTATAATTCGGTATTTGTTATTGCTCCAGCCCTCAGATTTGCCCTTGTTCTGTTCTACCCCCCCCCCCCCCCCCCCCCCCCCATAAATGGAATTCTCATTGCCGTGCATAGGAATTCAGCTGCTGATTGTTTCTAGTATATATCTATATTGTTGTCATATGGAGACGTGACATCCCAGTATGATATTGTCTATTCTAATTTGCATTTAATATGTTCTTTTGTAGGAGCAGTTCAGAGAGGAGGAAGGAAAAGTCTCGTGATGCTGCAAGGTGTCGGAGAAGTAAGGAGACGGAGGTCTTCTATGAGTTGGCACACCAACTTCCTTTGCCCCAGAACATCAGCACTCATCTGGACAAGGCTTCCATCATGCGTCTGACCATCAGTTTCCTCCGCACACAGAAACTTTTATCTGCAGGTAAGACAATACCTGTATATACCTCGTAACTTTCTGGGATAGGAAAGGACACATTTTTTTGCCCGGAAAGTATTTTGGCCTTTTGGTGTGTAGGGAAGCGCACTTCATTTTTACACAGTTAAGTGTTCTCAATATCACAGGCTTTTGTATCTACATAAAGTATTTTGGCGGAGGACAACCACCCTATTTATGTGGACCGCTGTACACTACAAATGCTATCCAAAACGAAAAAAAAAAAGTTTTGCCTTTAGTTATAATTAAAGTATGCCCTCTGAGGGAAAAACATTAGATATTGTGCTCACCTTTCCCCAGATTCCGTAGTGTAGTGGTCGACGTCATCGTCCTGCTGAAATCTTGAGAAAAGACAATGCAGCACATTGCAGGATTGGCGTCTTTGGGAAGATTTTGGCTACTTTAGGTAGATAGAAGTGCTGTAAGGTTTTTATTGCTGTCCATGTCCCCATTATAGATCGCCACTCTTGTTTCGTCCTGGTGACCACTGTCACTAGTGCTGAAAGTGAGGGAGAGACCAAAATGTTTATGATTAGATGATATGATTGTAAATGATTAGAGGGGAACTCATCCAATGGGGACACTTATTCTGGTGACAACTGTTGAAGAGGGCATTTCTTTCACTTTGGAGAGATTTCCTCTTACTTCCTGTTGCGTCTACAGAAAAGGAAGCGAAGGGAAATTTCCCCAATGGGGCACTGGTGGAAAGAAAACTGACATGGTTTTTCACCATACATCCTACTTATTTTAACAGCAAATCTTACAAAAAAGGTGTATTTAGTATATGTTAAGTACATGTACAATAAAATGGCATATAAACTCACTTGTTTCTTTTCACTAGTATTGATCAGCAGGATGAATGCCAATTAATGGTGATTAAATTGATGGGATCGCATTTCTTGTAATCGGTATTGGAATACTAGATGTTATCTCTACTGTTTTTACAGTAGCAGTTTTTATCTATAGCCATGGAGGCCACCTATTCACAGTAACTTCATTACCACCTCATTGATGCTGGTGTACCTTCCCTGGTACACGTAGAGCAGGTTAAGAGACCTCTTCCTTTCCGGTTATCCTCAGAGCACCATGTAAGTCTTTAGCATCCTGTCTGCAACAGCTGAAGGATAATCTGATTATGTTTGGTTGTTATCATTTACATCTTTGCTGAGATTTGTAAGGTCACCTCATTTTAGAAAGACATTCCCACCCTCCACTGATCCTTCTCATATGGTTGTGTCAAGAACTGGGCTACCTTAACGCATACAGTCATTCTGAAAAGCGAGAATTGGAAAATGAAAGGGGAAGTTTGGTTGCTGTGAAAAAAAAATATCACATTTAGAGCAGGGCTAGAATAATCCCTGCATCCAGGTAATCAGTGTTTCTTAAAATTTAGAGGTGGTACCGAACTTTTGAGTTTTTCTTAAAATTTAGTAAATAGAGCTGGCTCCTAAAAAAAAAAAAAAAAAAAAAAAAAAATCCTGCTGACTTTTGGCTTGGACAGACTGGCTTCTGAATTCCATAATAGCTTGCCAATATTTCATTACTTTGATAGGTCTAACTACCCTGTTTCCCCGAAAATAAGACCTAGCGTGATTGTCGGTGATGGCTGCAATATAAGCCCTACCCCCCAAATAAGCCCTAGTTAAAGTCCTCGTAGGTCTTCTTTTCAGGGTAGGGCTTATTTTCGGGGAAACAGGGAAGGGCTTATTTGGGGGGTAGGGCTTATATTGCAGCCATCACCGACATTCACGCTAGGTCTTATTTTCGGGGAAACAGGGTATATGAAAGGTAATTTTCATATCATAGAGTAAAAAAGGGCCCTTCCCAAACTGTTGCAATAAGGTTGGAAGTACACAATTGTCTAAAACGTATGTGTATGCTGTAGCAATAACAGCATTGTCATTCACTAAAAACACCTAAACCCAATAATTTGGACCAATTGTTCACAAACCTTTTGGCCTTATAGTGTATATCTGCAACAACCTGTATTTTATCTGGCATTGTGAACCACAAACCTTTCTTTGGTAAAACCAAATCTTACTTTTGGAAGTCATTGAACGGTCTGTTGTATTGGTGTTCTTCACAGCTGCCTCTTCAGAGTTTCAGTTTTATCTGGAAGTGAAAGACCCATTTATTTAAGGATTTGCATACATTAGATCAGGATTTCCCGACAAGGGTTCCTCCAGAGGTTTCTAGGGGTTCCTTGAGCAATGAGCAATTTCTGCCTCAGGTAAATTCCCATTGATCATCTTCGCTATTTGTAAGAGGGGGAGTCTTCCCAATGACCACAATTGTAAGGACCATTCTTCCAGTGACAATCACACTAATGTATCATGAGTTGTAGATACTGTATAGTCATTTTTAGCAGGGCTTCCCAGACACTGGAAATTTCATGGGATTTCACGGGTTCCACTGTGTTGAAAAAGTCTAGAAAGGTTGCATTAGATCATGGCACCTTTATTTTTTTTAAATCTTGCTACAGTTATTATTCTGCATGGAAGAATTCAGTGTGCAAAATCCAGCACAAATTACCTGTAGCAACTTCTTTCATTGCTAAACTGCTAAGCGGAGAGAGTTGCTTAGCCCTGTGCATAGCCTTGAAGCCAGATTAACTGCCCTAAAGCACATACATTTCACATCAGTTCTATTCAAGAATTGTGCATGCCCCAGCAGATACCTTGAATTGTGCCTTAGAATAAACAATACATTCTTAGAAATCTTTCTTTATTCTTAGCGATTCTGCTGTTGATATTTGTAGTGCTACATCACCAGTGCTTCATTGTAATTTAAAGGAACCTCAAAACTTATTTTTGTAACCTTCATTTTTTGTGGAATTGTGAGTGAGTGAGTGGCTTAAAAAGGGCCTATACAGCAGCCTTTCTCAACCTTTGTTGAACCCTTGAAATACAGTAATACCTTGGATTGCGAGCATAATTCGTTCCAGAAACATGCTTGTAATCCAAAGCACTTGCATATCAAAGTAAATTTCCCCATAAGAAATAATGGAAACTCAAATGATTCGTTCCACAACCATTTATTCTTAGGTCCTTCAGTTTAAAGTCTATATACAAAAGATTATAGCAATGTGACCAGGTTGTGTAACCATAAAATGTCCATCCACAAATGGAAGCCTCCACAAAGGGAATTAGAAGCAAAATCCAGCAGGAGCTCCAGAGTATAAAAGAGAAGAGAGGCGCCTCTAAGCGTATCAATATGTTGCTAAATGTTGTACCTTCATTAAATGTAACCATATTGCTACACTTAGAGGCGCCTCTCTTCTCTTTTATACTCAATTGTGATGTGACGCTACTTGTATATCAAGACATCGCTTGTATATCAAGTCAACATTTATTGAAAAATGTTGCCAGTCTTGCAAACGCTCTCAAACCAAGGTTTTACTGTAATTTCAAGCTCAGGGAGCCTCTGCCAATAATTACTATATCTACATCTAATAGTACAGTAGTGCGATGATCATTGAGATTAATGCTTCTGATATTGGCATTCTAATGAATAGAAGAACCCCGCTTTACAGGTACATAAGAATGTCATTGTTGTCAGTGGTTACCCATCTCGGAGGCAGAAGTTGCTCAATGCTCAAGGAACCCCTGGCAGCCTCTGGAGGAACCCTAGGGTTTCACAGAACCTGAAAGAACGGCCTAAGGTAACAACAGTGGTCACCAAGGCTCTGGTACCTCACAGCTGATCGCAGGGGTTGGGGATTAACAGCAGTAGGAGCGGGGCATAAGCCCGACTTGGAGAGAAGTCATGTAGTTAGGGTCCTAAAGATCCAAATATACTACATGATACACAGGACAGTACACGGGTACTTACAAGCACTGCTGCCTTTCAGTGCAATGCTTAGGCACTTTAATATTGTGGTTCTAAAGTCTATTTGTTTTTATTTTTTTTACTTTAATGCAGTCTCTGCATTAAGGTAAAACGTGCCCCAGTACTTATCCTACACACCTTCATCCCTAAAACTTACCCGACTCCTGTCACCGCAACAGCTCTGTTTCGACTGCAGCATCGCGTCTCTCAATTTCTGGTCTCACAGGAGACACTGAGAGCAGCTGGAACCACGGTTACTTTGCCAACTTTTACACAGTGCTTGGGACACTATTCCTCTCATTGATACCAACATAATGCAGATGAAGTCGAGACTCATCAGACCAGGCAATGCTTTTCCAATCTTCTGTTGTCCAATTTTGGCGAGCCTGTGTGAATTGTAGCTTCAGTTTCCTATTCTTAGCTGACCAAAGAGCATAATTCCTGAGACTAACACCAACAATGGGGCACTATTTCTTCCCCTAATACTATTGATGGGGCACAAATCCTCGTACTAATACCACTGATTGGACACCAATCCCCCTGCTGATACCAATGATAGGGTGACATTCCCCCAGCTGATACCAATGATAGGGTGACATTCCCCCAGCTGATACCAATGATAGGGTGACATTCCCCCAGCTGATACCAATGATAGGGTGCCATTCCTCCCGCTGATACCAATGATAGGGTGCCATTCCTCCCGCTGATACCAATGATAGGGTGCCATTCCTCCCGCTGATACCAATGATGGGGCACTATTCCTCCTACTGGTACCAACAATGGCTATTCTTCCCACTGATACCAATGACGGGGCACTATTCTTTCCACTGATAGCAATGACGGTGGGCACTATTCCTCCCACTGATACCAATGATGGGTCACTATTCCTCCCTCTAATACCAATGAAGGGGCACTATTCCTGCCACTGGTAAAAATGATGGGGCACTATACCTTCCACTAATACCAATGATGGAGCACTATTCTTCCCATCGACCACAGGTGCTATGCGTTTTTTTTTTTACTCCCACTGACCACCAAACCTGGGGCATTGTTTACTTCCACTGATGCCGGAACATTTTTACCCCCCGCTGTCCATAATCCAGCTTCCCTAGCTTCCCTAAAGTATGAAGGACAGTAAACTGACCCTTTGTGTAGAAATTTTGGAGACAACTACTGTATATCATGCTCCAGCTGTCTTATTTTGTACATGAGTGGCAAGTATCTAATAAAAAGTAATTAGCAGGCTGGCCCAATTGTTTTACGGCAGTCATATGTTGTGTTCTAGGTGAGAAAAGTGGTGGAACCCGCAAGGGTAGATGGTTAGCCAGTATTGTGTGCTAGCACAGCAGTAACGCACAACTCCAGCTCCATTTTTTTTTTTGTTTTGGATTGAGTGAGGAAGGGATATATAACCCCTGTTAAGTTGTAACTACAGTCTATGACACAAATGGTGAGATCTCCCCACCCCACTTCATGCAGGAACGCAGACTTCTACAAAACACTTAATTTTCAGTGAAACTGTGTTTGGGTTGAACATCTGTAAATGTATTATTCGTTTCTGGCTCTTCCTGTCCCAGTGACAACTACGGTACTTATTTTTTCACTTTCCCAGGGACAGGAAATGAGGGGAAATCTCTCTAGCAATACATTATATTTATACATTTACTCTTTCCAAGTCTGTACAAAACTAAAAACCAAAAAGTTTTGGCTAAAGGTGGGTTTTGTTATCAATAATAAAGGTATTGTTATATATAGATTTTTATTATTATGAATATGCAGACCTGTTAAAATAATTCAGATCATTTTTTATTACATAAATCATTTAATATAAAAAACTAGCTACTACATAGGAGGAAATACATTTTAGATTAAAATATCTTAAATTATTTGAATGATTTTGATATATAAAATGAATTGTGGGGGGTACCTGGGCAAGCCACCAGCCTGCTATTAATTTTATTACATTAAATGTCATATGATAATAATTTAGGTAATGTTGTTTCTTCCAATTTTTTAAGCTCATACGCTATATTGTGAGCACTATATTTTTTTGTCCTTTTTGTGTTTTTTTTTTTTTTTTTTTTTATATTTTTTGTCCTTTTTCACAAAGGTCAGATAAAACAAGGTTTGTTTTTCTGATTACGAATCCCTCTATTAACATGTCCCGAGCATATGAAATAATCGGAAGCGAGACAGGCTTTGCTGACGTGAATCTGGTTAGTCGAGCACTCAGGCTGCATGTGAACCTTCTGAAATGAATGTTTTCTCAAAGTATTATCATGATTGGGCCTTTGTGGCTAAGCATCTGTCCCAGACTTTTCCAAGTCGCAGCTTTGCAGAAGATTAATTGCATTTGGTTAGTAAATATAATGGATTCAAATTATAAGCACACAATTTAGATCAGAGATAGCCAGTAGCTGTTTATCTCTGATGCTTCCCAGAGCCTTGCTGTCAGATGAGACCAAAATATGGTTCAAATCAAAGACAGCTAAACATTTGGGTCTCTCTGAGAGAGGCATAGGGCGGCCACTCTCCCAGGTCCTGGAAGTCGGAGCACATGTGCCCTGGGCGGAGGAGGGGCCAGATTGCAGGAGAAGTCAAGGTTATTGCAGGTTAGTTTTTGGTTTGCGAGATGTATGGAGCTGCTACAAAAGAAAGCATTTTTCTAAATGGGTTTTGCCCAAGGCTAGGTGTCTTAATTTGTGTTGTTGCATGGGAGGGACCTACAGGGTCATGTAATAATTTAGCTACGTTGCTAAAGCCATGATAAAGGTCAAGATATTAACGGATCTAAAAGACTTTTAAAGGGAATTTAAAGCTCAACTCAAAGTCCTAAAATGTAAAAAAATAATTCCCAGCAAGTGTAAAAAAAATTAAAATAATTAAAGTGGTTGTAAACCCTTACAGTCCACTTTTTGCTACAGGTAAGCCTATAATAAAGCTTACCTGTAGCTCCCCTTGATATCTCCTAAACCGTCATCGCGGCTCCGGCTAATCACAGCGTGGGAGCCGCGATACCCAGAGGTAACTCCGGGGAGAAATCTTGCCAGCCAGTCTCAAGTGAGTATTACATAATGAGCTAGTATGCTATGCATACTAGCTCATTATGCCTTTGTCTTGCAGGACTTTTTTTTTTTTTTCATGTGGGTTCACAACCACTTTAAGTGTAGTACCCTCCTGGTTAGTGTAGGTTGCTAGGTACATTTAGTTTAGTTCTTCTGTTATCAGTGGAGCGGGGGTTGATTGTTTTAGCCTGCTCAGTGTTTCACAAGCTGCTGGTCTGATTACTTCCCCCTGCATTCTAAAGAATTCTGGAATCACAGGAGGGGGTGGGCAGAGTAGAGAGGCAGCTTAAAGAGGAGTTCCACCCAGGGGGGCCGTCAAAAAAAAAAAAAAAATTAAAAGTCAGCAGCTACAAATACTGCAGCTGCTGACTTTTAATTGGACACTCACCTGTCCCTGGGTTCAGCGATGCGGGGGATCGAAGCCCCGCTCGTCCCCCCCCCTCCGCTCGTCGGCGCCGGCATTTCAACTGTGGGCGCCGGGCTGTGGCTTCACAGCCTGGCACCCACTGCGCATGCGCGAGCGGCGCCGCGCGCCGTGATTGGCCGCTCAATCACCTGGGACCTGTAATGGGTCCCAGATGATTGACAGGAGGGAGGGAGCAGAGCGGAGCCCTTCCTGTGCCGAGGGGGAAGTGATGTCACCAGCCCAGGCTAAGGAACAGGCAGACTACGAGGGACCACCTAGCAACAGGCATTTAGAGGTAAGTGGAAAAAAAAAATATCCAAATGTTTTTTTAGTTTTTTTTTTTAGAATTTTTCCAGGTATTTTAGTTTTTTGGGTGGAACCCCACTTTAAATATTTATGGAGACCCAGCCAATTCCCGGGGAGGTGTGTCCATTAGGTGGTTGGAGTGCCCATAAATAGGCTGAATCCTAGAGCAGAATGTGTGTTGGATCGTGGGGTCAGCCCTGCCAGAGGAGTCTCCTGTCTGAGGAGACACTGCTTGGAGGTTATAGTCTAAGCTGGGGGGCCTATTTTCTAAGGTCTAAGATTTTTCTATTACGGACTGGAGGATACCCAGTGGAGACTTGGAGGAAAGAGAGCCCAGTGGTCCTAAGGTTGTCGGGAGTCTGTGCCTCCCTCACTGGAGAGTGCCCGGTGGATATCAGAATGAGGCAACTGATGATCCTGTGGCATTGTGAGTACTGACCTAATCCTGTGCCCTAGAGACTATGTGCAATTCTCGATTCTACAACAAAGCAAGTCTTAGCAAGTAGTGAACTTTGTGGAGGGCCTCTGTCAGTATAGTGAAAGAGAAGTGTCCTCAGTAATTTCATTTCTTTCGGGGTATCCCAGGTGTTTCCCCATACCAATCCAAGTTCTACTCCACAATAAAAATAGAAAATACACCCCTAGACTGTTTGTTTGGGTGGGAATTTGGAGGATCGGGTCCTTCGGAAGTGCACAACATAAGCTTTTACCACAATATTTTGCCCCATGAATACACCACGTTCCAGTTGAATGACATCCAGAATAATTTAACTGCTTCATTACCACGCCATAGCCGAAAAACGGTTACAGCGCAGCTCTGTTGTTCTGGAAAGGCATCCATGTACGTTCTCCCAGAACACACCTCCCTGAGGTGTGCATTGTGGGCGTGTTCTGTGATCACTGTGTCCTTTGTCAATCACAGTGACTCTTTACCATGTGATCAGCTGTGTTCAGTCACTGCTGATCATATGTAAACAAACTTGCCGGTTATCGCCATTCCTTTCCTCATTTACACTGATTGCCCTGATTATCAGTGCAGACCCATTAGTGCCCATCAGTGCCCTTCAGTGCAGCCTCATCAGTGCCCATCAGTCAAGCCTCGTCAGTGCCCATCAGTGCAGCCTCATCAGTGCCCATCAGTGAAGAAGAGAAATTACTTATTTGCAAAATGTTGTAACAGAAACTAAGAAAAATATTTTTTTCCTGAATGTTCTGTCTTTTTTTTGTTTGGCAAAAAATAAAAAACCCAAAAAAACCACCAAAAGAAAGCTCTATCTGTGTGAAAAAAATGATAAAAAATGTCATGGGTACAGCGTTGCATGACCGTGCAGTTGTCATTCAAAAGTGCGACAGCGCTGAAAACTGGACTGGGCAGGGAGGGGTGAAAGCCCTGTATTGAAATGGTTAACCCACTTCCTATTAGACCGTCACAGACACACCCCCTGTATGTGCATCACCACGCTGCTCACAATTCAGGTGCTGCATGTGCGTTTGTGCAGTAACACCACTCTTCTGCTCCAGTGCTGGTTCCCCTTATAATGGATCACTCACCAGGAAATGTTGACCTCTAAATATTAAGAAAGTCAAAATGCAGTTTGGGAACACAAGCTCCTCTCTCTCCTTCTAGTTAGATCACTCCTCTCCGATCTCTACACATGGGGATTAATATCATATCAGAGCGAGAAGTATGTCCCCAGCACACCAAGAATCTCCAGGACAGGTACAAAACTTTATTAAGTGATCACACGGTAGTTACAAAAGTGACATTTCAGAGCCTTGCAGGACGCCTTCATGGAGCATGTGTTCATCACATGCTTGATGAAGGGGTCATGCGAGGCTCCGAAACATTGCTTTTGTAACTATGATTTGATCGCCTAACAAAGCACCTGTTCTGGAGATTCTTGATGTGCTGGTGATAACCTTCTCGCTCTGAATGTCTTGGGTTTCCAGCCAGTGGTTACTGCACCAGCCACTTTCAGGAATGTGTGCATTGGGAATATTGTACTTAATTTCACCTCTTCGCTTTCACATCAGCCAGTGGCAAAGACCCCCAAATTTGACTCAAATGCCTCTATACCACTCCATGTTATTCCTATGAAAAACACAGACTGGGAGAAGACTTCATCACTTACTAACGTTTATTTTACAATCAGGCAAAAGAAATAAAACAATATGCAATCACATTGCGCCCTGCCTCTACCTGGAACCCGGGCTGACTAGCCCGGAAACTAACTGTAGGGGGAGGGTCATTCCTCCGCAATGCTTTCAAAGTAGGCATGCATTTCATAGTGAGCGGAAATTACGTCACAACCAGTAGCCTTTTCCCACGCGTTTCGTCACAACCAGACATCTTCAGGAGGCGGTCAACATACACATATATATTTTCTTGAGCAGACGTTTATTTCAATTTATGGACTTATGGCGAAATTGCCACACTATATGAATTTAATATTTGTAGCAAATGCACAATGTGGCATGCTTTACATTTACAAAGTCTTTTTGCACAGGTATATTTATGATCATATTTTTTAAGTTTAATTTATTGCACTTAAGAATGTTTCAGCGTACATACTGTTTTTTTGAGCAATTTATACCACATATTATTTGGCACTGCTTATCTTTTCCTTAGTATTTTTTTTTCGTATTTAATTTATTTATTGTTTTCTTTTTTTTTTTTTTTTTTTATGAAAATAATTTTTATTGCAGTTTTCGAAGTTAACAGTATATAACCGAGCCTATTGGGCATACCCAGGCTCAATTGCATAGCAGAAAACAAAACAAAAAAAACAAACAAACAAAAGCACAATAAAATCACAATAAAACAACCTAGCTCGAATCAAGGCACTCTAAACTATCGAAAAATTGGTACGCTCTAACCGCCCCCGCAGGCTGAAATAATAGGATTCTTATTGGCCACTCTCCCTCTCAAACATCTATTTTTTGCTTTCTGAGTCCCATGGGGGAGATTTCCCTTAACTTCCTCTTCTCAAAAAAAAAAAAAAACACGTGCTAGCCTACACTTGGCCCATTGTGTGCTGTGGTGGACACACATGCGGACCGGTGGTGGGGCTGGCCTGAAGTAGCGCTTTTTTCATCATAAACATCTAACAGAATCTTCTGCCAAAAGAATCTTCACTCAAAGCTTTCCTCTGCCAATACTTTTCACTTCGACCTACAACATTTTTCATTCTTTGCCATTTTAATTAGTATAGTTTCCTCCACTACTTCAGATTATTTGACAAACATAACAGATAAAAATCATTGAACCTCTTGACTTGTTTACTGTACTCTAAGGAACAAAAGAGGAGACTTCATAGCATTGTATTTTCCTTTTCCACAAACAATACTGGAGAGATCAGGACCCATACAGTGTGGAAAATAATTATTTGGTCCCCTGCATATTTTGCAGGTTTGCCCAATTACAAAGAAATGAAGGGTCTATAATTTTTATCATAGGTGTATTTTAAATCCTAGGGACAGAATAGCAACCAGAAATCCACAAAAAACACATGATACAAAATGATATAGATTGAGTTGCAGTTCAGTGAGTAAAATAAGTATTTGATCCCCAAGCAAAACATGAAGAAAGAAAAATGCTGACTATGACCCTAAGAACACCACCCCTATAGTCCAGCATGGAGGTGAAAACATTATGCTTTGGGGCAGTTTCTCTCCTAAAGCTGCTTTCACACTGGGGTGGGGGGGGGGCCTTGACAGTAAAACGCTGCTACTTTTAGCGGCGCTTTACCGTCGTTTTAGCGGCGCTTTTCAGCCGCTAGCGGGGTGCTTTTAACCCCCGCTAGCAGCCGACTAAAGGGTTAAATATGCCTGTGTAGCGCCATTGCCAAAGTGCTTTGCAGGCGCTTTGGCAGCGGTGCCCATTCATTTATAATGGGCAGGAGGAGTGTGTACAACGCTCCTCCACCACCCGAAAGATGCTGCTTGCAGGACTTTTTCCAACGTCCTGCAAGCACACCGCTCCAATGTGAAAGCACTTTGGCTTTCACACTGGGGACTGCAGGGGAGGCATTTTTCAGGAGTTTTACAGGCACCATTTTTAGCCCAAAAGTGCCTGAAATACGCCCCAGTGTGAAAGGGGTCTCAAGATACAGACTGACTTTGCTGCATTGAGGGGCCAATGGATGGGGCCATGTATTGTAAAATCTTGGATGAGAACCTTCTTCCTTGATCCAGAACAGTGAAGATGGGTTATGGATGGGTCTTCCAGCATTACAATGACCCAAAAATTACCGCCAAAGCAACAAAGGAGTGGCTCAAGAAGAAGCACATTAAGGTCATGGAGTGGCCTAGCCAATCTCCAGACCTTAATCCCATAAAGAATTTATGGAGGGAGCTGAAACTTTGAGTTGCCAAGAGACAGCCAAGAAACCTTAAGGATTTGGAGAAAATCTGTAAAGAAGAGTGGACCAAAATCTCTCCTGAGATGTGTACAAACCTGGTCACCAACTACAAGAAACGTCTGACCTCTGTGCTTGCCAACAAGGGTTTCTCCACCAAGTACCATATGAAGAAAGAGGGCCCCAAGGATATTGCGGACAAAGAGAGATAGTGGAACAGGGTACACCAAAAAGGAAGTATTGTAGTATAAAAGATCTATTTTATTGGTACAAAAATTGAATACAGTAATTATGTATATAAAAACGCCTAAAAACAATACTGGAATATATGCTAAATAGTAAAAACAGCTGCTGATTTTTGGAACACACCACAGTTTCAGGCTAGGCGTTGAATCAATGCGATCTGTAGACCAAGATTCCCAACATGTTTCGTCAGGTCTCAAACTCTGCTGTACTGCATTTTCATGTCATCTTAAATGGATATGACTCTAAGTTTTGGGTTAGTCCCACCAAGCTGCAATATAGGCAAGACTGGCAAGAAACGTCTGATCTCTGTGGTTGCCAACAAGGGTTTCTCCACCAAGTACCAAGTCATGTTTTGCTTGGGGATGAAATGCTCATTTTACTCACTGAACTGCAACATTTGTATCATGTGTTTTTTTTCTAGATTTTTGGTTGATATTCTGTCTCTATCATTTAAAATACACCTATGATAAAAATGATAGACACTTCGTTTTTTTAGAAGGGGGCAAACTTACAAAATCTCCAGGGGATCAAGTAATTATTTTCCCCACTGTATGTGAGGGCCAGCTGCAACCGACCTGACACCAGATTTGGATCATCTGTGTCTTGGCAGCGGGTTTTTAGGACGGCCATAAATGAATATTTGTAATGTAGATTTTATCAGGTATTTCTTGCAATGATTAGACTGCTTAGTGCCTTTTAAGATCTAGGTAACTGCCTAGGGGTGCGTTTTTCTTTCTTTTTTTTGTTTTTGTAGCACTAGGTAAGTGTGTTGTCATGCATCAACGTGCGTTTCCTTTGTGCATTGACATGCATTATTGCCAAGTATTTTTTTTTTTATAGTCATGTGACTGGCACAGCACCAATCAGGACTGGCCAGACACAGACTCTCACTGTAGCGACAGAGTAATAGAAGCCCCTTCAAAAGGATCTTTCTCTGGAAATGCCAAAAAACAGAAAAAAAGATCATGTGACCACACAACCATACTTTGAGGATTAAAAAAAAAATCCAGTGCCATGATTATATGATTTATGTGAATGAATTATGGCCATTAACACTTCTCTGTTTAGCATCACTTTAATTCAAAATTCATATTATACTTAACTGCTTTGTGCAACGATAATGCACAGAAAGGTCACTTTCTTCCTCCTCTCCTCAGAGATAACATAATACAAATTAAGATACACAGAAATCGCACACCATATACGCAATAGTAAACTGCACAAAATACACAAAGTAATGCAGCTCTGCATTCAATAATACATCTTTTTTTACATTCATACAAGACATTTTTTTTTTTTTTAATGCAAGCTGTGTAGGTGACTTGGTATCAGCTTCTTGAATTTCTTGTAGAGCAGAGAGAGGTAAAGAGAAGCATCACCAGGAGCCAATTAGGCATGTTGCAGTACACGGAGCATGCTGATAGGAGGAGAGAGCAGCATGACAGAGACATGAGCGCATGTGCTGCTTTTCCTGTCACTGTCCAGTCACAGGATGGGAAGGTGACCTGTAAGTAAAAGTGAAACTGCAGCAGGGAAAGGTCAGGTTCTCTCCTCTGTCAGTCTGGGCTGTGTCGTGTGGCACCTCATCCCTTTAAACCCGAACACCTATTAATTACACAGTTTCTGTGGCTGATTAACTGCTTGCCAACTAGCTTCCGTCATTATACTGCGGCAGGTCGGTACGATCCCGCGAAACGTCGTAGCTTTTTGTCGGCCCTTTAAATGCCTATAGCAGGCGCGCGTGTGCCCGCTGAACGGAGGGGGAGCCGATGGGCGTGGACGGCGGTCGCGGGCACAAGAGCCAGAACAGGGACACGTGTGTGTGTGTGTGTGTGTGTGTGTGTGTGTGTGTGTGTGTGTGTGTGTGTGTGTGTGTGTGTGTGTGTGTGTGTGTGTGTGTGTGTGTGTGTGTAAATACACAAATCCCTATTCTGTGAGAAGAGGAGAGACAGATCGTTTGTTCCTACTAGCTAAGAACAACGATATGTCTCCTCCTCTAGTTAGTTCCATCCCCCCCACAGTTAGAAACACAAACGAGGGAACGCATTTAACCCCTTGATCACCCCCTAGTGTTAACCCCTTTCCCTGCTAGTGACATTTATACAGTAATCAGTGCATTTTATAGCACTGATCGCTGTATAAATTTCAGTGGTCCCAAAAATGTGTCAGAAGTGTCCGATCTGTCTGCCGCAATGTCACAGTACCGCTAAAAATCGGTGATCACCGACATTACTGGTAAAAATGCGTGAGCGGCGCCGCACGCCGTGATTGGCCACTCAGTCATCTGGGACCTGTCACGTATCCCAGATGATTGACAAGAGAGAGGGGGCAGAGCTGAGCTCTTCCTGCGCCGAGGGGAAGCGATGTCACGAGCCCAGGCACTGAAGGGGGCAGACTACGAGGGACCCCCTAGCAACAGCCGTTTAGAGGTGAGTAAAAAAAATAAATTTTCCAAATATTTTATTATTTTTTTTTAGGCACATTCATTAATTTTTTTTATTTTTTTTTGGGTGGAACACCACTTTAAGGTGAAGTTCAACACCTGTTTGGAAGATCTTCCTCCACTTCCAATCCATTTGACAGGTGTCAGAACAGGAAGTGAGGTGAAATTTCCCCAAGGGAGACACAGACAGCAATAAAAAACAATTGTATAGAGTGAAAGGAGGGTTAGAACCTCTGTCAGGTTGCTATTGATCTCTTGACCTGTGCGTTGTATATCACCCGACACTTGAACAGGCACTTTGCCGGAGTTGGTGGAGAGGGGTTGAGTATTCTGTAGCTCGTAGACTTGGGGACACAAGGGAGGATCTGCCCCAGGCACTGCACAGACATGACAAGCTTCTATATTTGTCGGATTATGATGGGTTTTTCTATATCCTGACTCGGCAGGTTCAACGATCCATGACACAAAGTCATAAAGGAGAAGCTAGGTATGTGAAAAGTCATGGCTCCAGCGATACGCAGGGCAGACAGCTCCTATGCATGTTGTAAAGCACTAAAACTGGTCACGGTAGCAGAAGGATTGAGCAATAATGCATTTTCTTCCTCATTATGCACTGCTGACCCTGTGATATCACTGCAGCTCGCCAGCAGAAGTTAAGTAAACAGCGTGTCTTTTCCCATGAAGACTTTTAAAGGGAAACAACATTTTTTTAGTGGCTCCTTTTAGAAACTCCTTAAAAAAAAAAAAAAACAACTAATATCCCTAGATGCCTCACCCTCTACCTATACATTTTATTTTACATACTGTATGTAATTCTTTATCACAAGCATTCTGGGTAAGGATATTTTACACATAGTTACATAGGTCCAGCTTGGAACTATGTAAATACCAATGGCTGTGGGATCCGTCTAGAAAAGCCTTACACAACCTTTTATCTCCAGAAGAACCCCTGATATCATTTTCAGGCTGCCCTGCTGCATTTCTTGTTTCTGTTGGAAAATTTTGTAAATAAGTAGATTTTTCCCCTTCACTGATAAGGCGGCACTGATAGGCGGTATGGATGAGCATAGCTTCCAACTGTCCCTGATTTCGAGGGACTGTCCCTGATTTGGAGCAATGTCCCTCTGTCCCTCATTCCTCCTCATTTGTTCCTCATTTTTGTCTGATCCATATAGATGTATATAAAATGCACTTTTTATCTTTAAAAAAGTGTTTCCCAGTGCTAAACCTTTCATCCGAATTCTAAATTGCTGCATTTGTACATTTTAAAAGCCAATATAAAGGAATAGTAGTGTTAAAAAAAAGCACTTGTGGATTTCATTAACTTTTTTTTTTTTTTTTGGTTAATTCTCCTTTAAGGGGGTGTGGCAGGGGGCGTGTCCTAGGCCTACATACATTTGGTAGTAGGTGTCCCTCATTCCCATCTCAAAATGTTGGGAGGTATGGATGAGCACTGAAAGGCATCACTGCTGGGGCTGCACTGATGATCAGTGCCCTAATTATGTGCAGATCTCTCCTGTGAGGGGAAGCCGCTGATCGGCTCTCCTCTTCTCACACGCTGCCAGTGTGAGGAAAGGAAAGCCGGTAACTGGCATTTCCTTGTTTACATGTGATCAGCTGTGATTGGACACAGCTGATCACACGGGCCACGCTGTATCCTGGCCTAGGCCGACAAGGCCCAGGCCTAGGGCAGCACTTTGCAGGGGGGGGGGGGGCAGCACGGAAAGAGTCCCCGTCGGCTTGCGGTACACTGTTAGTGTAGCGCCAGTCTTATGGGGCGGACTGGGCTGAGAGGCAAATTAGTCTAGCGCCCCCATAAAGCGGCCGCACTGCTTCCGGTATGCAGACAGCCGGCATTCCACAACTGTGAGGGGTGGGGCGCCGCTTCTAATTTTGACTGTCCTATCATCCTGGACCACAAACCTTCCTCACTGTGCTATATGTTTTCTGGTGCACCATTGGCATGGTTATATCTTCTTAGTCCTCTCCATAAAATTATCAGAAATTTGTGCCTAAAGTAGAACTATAGGCAACGCTTTTTTTTTTTCCATTTTGGATAGCATAAGGGAGGGTTATAGCCCCTGTCAGTTTATTTTTTACCATCCCTGTCCCATTGCAGAGATTTCCCTTCACTTCCTGCCCCATAGCCAAACAGGAAGTGAGAGGAAATCTATGCAAATTAAGGGAATCCACCCACCCCCCCCCCCCGGCCCTCAGAACTAGTTTCCCACTCGAAAATTGCAAAGCGGGTCTTAAACAGCAAGGGGTGTGGCCTTGACAGGAAGGGGTGGGTCATATTTAAATTAGGGGGTGAACGAGTTTAGTCAGGCCTAGGGCAGAACAAAAACCTTAATACACTACTGCACATGGGTAAAGAGCCTACGTAATAGGCTCTTTACAGGGAGCGGGGATGCGCCGTGTCCCAGGGATATGATGTCATCCCAGAATAAGAGAACCACCCTGCCGCCGTCGTTAAACAATACGGCGGGCAGGAGGTTGTTAAAGTAGAACTATAGGCAAAGCTTTTTTTTTTTTCATTTTGGACAGAGAGAGGCTACTTTCACACTGAGGCACTTTACAGGCGTTTTAGCGCTACAAATAGCGCCTGCAAAGAGCCTCTCCTGTCACTCCAGTGTGAAACACCGAGTGCTTTCACACTGGAGCGGGACGTTAAAAAAAATTCTTGCAAGCTGCATCTTTGGGGCGCTCTAGGAGCAGTATATACACCGCTCCTAAGTGCCCCTGCCCATTGAAATCAATCGGCAGCGGAGCGGGAGTTAAAAGCGTCCCGCTAGCAGACGAAAAGCGCCACTAAAACGACGGTTAAGTGCCGCTAAAAAAAGCGGTGCTTTACCACCAACGCCCCAGTGTGAAAGTGCCCTAAGGGAGGGTAATAACCCCCTTTCAGATTTATTTATTTATTTTTGTCATCTGTGTCCCATTGGGGAAATTTTACCTTAACTTCCTGTCCCATAACCAAAACAGGAAGTGTCCCCATTTGAAGATTTTCCCTCTATTACTTTTCTGGGGACAACCCAAAATTTGGGATTTTCTTTTCATTTCACTTTCAATGATAAACAAGACAAATAGAGAGGAGGAATCTCCATAATGAGGGACACAGACCGCAATAAAAAAAAAACAAAAAACTTGTTGTTCTAATCCCTCCCCACTCTATCCAAAACTAAAAACTGTTTTTGCCTTTAGTTCTCCTTTAAAGGGACACAGGACTTATTTTGATACCATTGGGTTATACTGCCACCTACAGGACGATTTGGTCCCTTGAGTCCTGTTTCCCTTAATAAACGACAAAAAAAGGATTTTACGGTATGTACAAACATCCTGTTTTTTTTAAATGAATTTAGGCATTTTTATATTCTCTATTTTCAATTTTACTTGATTGTCCTATTACTTGGACAGGACATAAAGCGCCAAGCAAACGTTACAAACTGATTGTAGAACTTCCAACGGATATGTAGTACAAGGGCCTGCCCTATTGTATGAAGAATAAATGGCTTAAGTAGGTCCTTAAAATATATAGTTTTTTTTTTTGTACATTCAAAGTTGACCGTACAGAGATTGCATTACTATATTGTAACCGGTGTGTGTGGAGCCTTGGAGCCCAGGCAGACTGAAAAAGAAGAGAAAAAAAAAATCATCAAACGATTATTAAGTGTACATTTGATTGCAGCTAATGTAAGCAGCTACATTTACATTGATATCAGCCTCTTCCAATCCTCTGTACAGCAGAGCTCAAACTAGGAGAAGGAAAAGTAGCAGCACAAGGACCCCATCAGTTGTGCTTCAGTGATCGTAGGCTAACAGTGAGAATGCTGATAGGAGGAGAGAGCAAGGTGGTGGAGAGATGAGCTCATCAGTTTCCTGCTTCTCCTTTCACTGGCCAGTCGCAGGCTGGGGGAGGGACTGAATCTGTACGTTTTAGGTAACTGCAGCAGAGAAAACTCAGCTCTAATGACCTTCCAGACAGAGTTCTGCTCTCCTTGCTCCTATCTGCACAGCAGACCAAAATATAAAACCTTTGAGGGGACAGACGGTTGCAGTAAAAAGTAAATTATCGAACATAACTGAGAAAATTGGGAAAAGATGATTTCCCTGAAAAAAAAGATGGAAATTCCCTGTTTGTATTTCCCTCCTGAGCAGCCAAACGTTATGGGACAGGTAACTGCAATTACAGGGCATGTGTACAGTGCCATCTGCTGGTGATATCTGGTATTTCCCCACAAACTATAAGCTACAGTAGATCTTTATGGGTAACCATTGAATCCTGGTCAAGCGCCACCATGTATCGTAAGCAAAAGTGTGACACAGGTTTTAAAGGAGGCTGTGAGAGCTGGGGAACCTTTGCTGTAATACATTGAGGTTTTTGAATCCAAAAAAAGGATTTCTTTTGTGGAATAACAGGCAAACATATACATAAAGCTTTTTGAGTAATTACACAGAGCTTCGTGTATACAAGAAGGAATTAAAGGGAAAGGTCTGTATTGTCTTAACTGACCAGCCAGAGTCTCGCTTTTTACTGCATGCAAGGAAGAAGCGTTTAGGGACTATTCACACGTGTCTGGATGCGCTAAAATGCAATGTAATGGTTGCCCATAATGCCCATATTTATGGTTGCCCATAATAAAAATTTGAGTTTCTTTCCAGCTCAGCATGTTTTTTAAAAAAAAGCAACATGTCCATTTTCGTCCAAACTTTAGTCATTGGGAGGCCCATAGAAGTCAATGGCAATGCAATATGTGTTTCTTTTTTACTCAAGATGGTAGGGTCTTCAGGACCACCCGGAAGTCTAGGGGTCTCCAAACATTCTAAACAAAGGGTAAGTTTATTATCCTTCAGACTTTAGAGGGGCCGGATTATGGCCGGTAGGAATAGAAAATGTCCTGGTGTCAGTAACGATGCCCCATCATTGGTGTCCTTGAGAGGAATAGTGCCCCTTTGTTGGTGTCAGTCGGAGGATCAGTGTCCCATCGTTGGTGTCAGTGGAAGGAATAGTGCCCGTCATTGGTATCAGGGAGAGGAATAGTGCCCCATCATTGGTGTCAGTGGGAGTAATAGTGTCCCATCTTTGGTATCAGTGGGAAAATAGTGCCCCATCGTTGGTGTCAATGGGAGGAATAGTGCACCAGCATTGGTGTCAGTGGGAGGAATAGTGTCCCATAGTTGGTGTCGGTGAGAGGAATCGTACCCCATCATTGGTGTCAGTGGCAGGAATTAAGCAAAGGGTGGCAGTTTGGAGACCATTGGTCTTAGGGGGAGAATGTGTGGACACTACGTTCTTTCCTCCCCTGTCTCTCTTTAGGAGAGCCCACCAACCAGTACCTCGTTGGTTGGCTTTGGCTGAACATGAGGACAGAGGTCCACCGGCCTTTTGGCTAGGTGAACCTGGGTGTGCCTTACCCCATCAGGAATCTTTTGCCCGGGGGTCAGGAAAGGATCCTTTTTCTTCAGGAGGGGACTATATGGCACACCCTAAGTGCGCTTATTTGTGTGTGTTCACATGCACTTTTTTTCCCCTCTCTTTTTAGTGTTTCGTTTTTGCACACCGCACAGCAGGCTTGGAGAAAAACAAATAGAAGTCAATGGCATTTGGTATCATGCATTTAGATGCATTGGCAACCGGTATTAAAAGAAAACCTTGATCAATGGCTGCTAACTCTATCCACTCTGAACACTAATTTTAAAACCCAATAAAAACACACTTGCCTAACACTACAAGAAAATGCTTTTACCCACACCCATCAATTTGATAAGGCCCTATAAATTTGAGCAGAAAATGCCTTTTTTTATTATATATACACGAGTTAGAGATTGCTTTGTGATAGTCATTTATGGTTATTTTTTACATAATCATGCACGCAAGGACACATGACAGGCTCATATAATAGATATTTGTAATCATCAAAGCATCAAAGGATGTAGGTCATGGCACGGTCCAATTAGAGATCATTTCAAGCCTCAAATCCAATAAAAAATAGCATCACAAGATTGATGAATGGAAAGTGAGGCTTCCACTTGAGTTTCTTATTCTCGGTCTTCAGCGCCCTCTACAGAAAGAACAGAATAGTACAGGAATGGTTGGCTTTAGGGATGTTTCTAATTGTACGTAAAAAGTAAAAAAACCTATCTAGACTCAACCACAACTAACATGTCTGTTAGCACAACAAAATCTATATTTCATTTTTTTTTTTAAATCATTTTAATTAAGTTTTAGACCTCAAAAGGCAGGCTTCTTTAAAAAGCTTCATTAAAAAAAAAAAAGTTTTGCCCAAAAAGTAGAAAACGGGTTCCATATTTTACTGTATTGCCCTGGTACCGATACCCCTCTAGTCATGTCCTGTGTATACATAGTTACATAGTTACATAGTTAGTAAGGTTGAATAAAGACACCAGTCCATCCAGTTCAACCTGAGTGAGTGTGTGTCTACAACCCTGACCCTTGTCCCTAACCCTGTACATCGCACACTCACATCAGTCCCTACCCTCAATCCAAGGTCCCCATTCATATACCTATGCAAGATAGTAGGACATTGGTTCTCTTGACCACATTTGCTTATTCCATCTTATACATTGTATAAGACAATAGAAAATGTATTGGCAAGAAATAGTTTTGCCAAGATTTATAAAATAGGTACATTACAAGATACAAAGTACATGGAAAGCAATGTGCTATGAAGTTGACTGATTACAGTAATGAAGCTGAAAGTCATGATCCTACATGGAATTTTGGAGACGGCCATCTCAGCCACTGAGCCTATACAGAGGGGTAGGTACCAGACAGGAGGAGAGAGGCTGGGTGAAGTGAGGGAGTCCAATCAGGTGAGTGCTGTAGTTCCAACAGCAGTATCATGACACCAAGAATTCAGGTCAAAGGAAGGACTGAAGTTAAAAAGAGAATTTGATTTAGGTGCCTCATGTTGGTATCGATAGTGTACGTATAGAACGGTAATCCCTCTCCTGTCATGATATGATTGGGGTAATTGACCCACTCCATCATGGAGTCACCGATTTCTAGTGTCTGGTCAGTGCCCTACCCGCAGAGAGGAAGAGCTGAAGAAGACCTTTCTTTACTACTTTAAGGGAGCCTGGGGTTATGGAGAGATATCTCTGGAGTCTCCGGCCATGTCATACATATAACGCAGTTACATAGACTGAAAATGTCCTGTGATTTAGATTGTTGACCCACTCCCTGACATGCGGAACTGTCATTGATCTCCAGTGTTTAGGCAACAGTGCCCTCCCTACCTGCAGAGAGGGGATAGCATGGTCCTTTCTTCACTACTTTAAGGGAACCTCAAAATGTGCACAGTAGAGCCATCTCTAGAGTCTCTGGCCATGTCATACCTGTAATTTGGTTACATAGACTGGAAATATATCCTATGATTTAGTTAATTGACCTAGTTACTGACATGTGGAATAGTCACAGGTCTACAGTGTCTGGGGAACAGAGTCCTACCTGAAGAGAAGAGAAATCATAGAAGGCCAATCATAGAAGACCTATCTTCCCAACTTTAAGGGATTCTGGAGAGTAGCACTTTCTCTGGAGTCTCCGGCCATGTCATACTCATAATTCGGTTATATAGACTGTGATTTAGATTGTTGACCCACTCCCTGACATGTGGAATCATCATTGATCTCCAGTGTCTGGGGAACAATACCCTCTGTTTCTGCAGAGAGGAGAAATCAGTCTTTTCTTCACTACGTTAGAGGAACCTTGAGATGTGGAGAGTAAAGTTATCTCTGAAGTCTCTGGCAATGTCATACCTGTAATTTGGTTACACAGACAGGAAATATCCTACGATTTAATTCATTGACCCACCCCCTGACATGTGGAATAGTCGTTGGTCTTCAGTGTCTGGGGAACAGCCTACCTGCAAAGAGGAGGAATCATAGATTATTATAAGGGGTTCTGGAGAGTAGAGCTATCTCTGGAGTTTTCGGCCATGCCATACCTGTAGTTCATTTACATAGACCTTCAAGTAGAGATGGATATACCTACAAGTTCACCAGCTACTGTATATTTATGTGTCTAAAGAAAATTGAAGTAAACTGGCTATTGTCTTTTACTGCCAGTAAACATAATTGTAGATATATTCGGAAGCTATGCCTGACCTTTGGGTACATGTGCGTAGTGTTGTTCCTTATCTAATGAGTACCAACATTTGACAACCTAGATCAAAGAACAAACTGAACAGAGTTTAGCTAGAGCAGCCTTTCTCAATCTGTTTTACCCCAAAGGCTCCCTTTAAACAATTTTCAGGTCCCAGGGAACCCCTACTAAAATGTAATAATTGGGGTCAGAGGATTAAATATCCCTTCCATTGGTGGTCATTGGGAAGAATGCCCTTCTACAGTGGTGATCAAAATGCCTCCCTTAAAGACAGCTGAAAAGGATCAGTGGTGCCATGCTGCTGGCACTGCCAAGTGGCATTGGACCTGGAATTGGACCAAGTGGCAGACACCATCAGGTGAGAGTTCAGTCAGCCACAGCTCAAGGAACCCTAACAACCCATTGAGAAACCCTGGTTGAGTAGGGCCAATCTAGAGGTTAACCCTGTTGTCAGATATTTTTTGTTCCCCGACAGTAGTGCTGCTTTTCCTGTACCTGAGTTTATCTCAGCAGTTACTATGAATTGACATTAGAACCAGCTATTAACAGGAGATTTTAACAAATGTATGAAAATATGAACCAACGAGCTATTAAAAGAGTGAAAGACACATCAAAAAAATTACCATTATATGTAACAATAAATATACTTGCCGCAAAATACATTGTTGTTCCCCTTTAACAGTAGCGAGCACACATATTTGGAAAGTTGGCAAAGCTGCGTGGAGTGTACATCCTGACACTGAAGATTAATGAAAGCTTGTTTGTTGGATTTATTTTTAGCTTAAAAGACATTTAAGTCTAAGTGTTGCGTAGAATAGAGAGACTTAAACTGCTCCCGTATACTGTTGTTAGAATTCTAATTTGGGAATTTGCATTCCATGTTTTTTATTTTTATTTCTAGAGGGCCTTATATATCAAACTTCCTGACATAAACTGCTGTTGCTAGGAAAGATACACAGTAGATGGAGATGTATTTGTTTTTGCACAGTTAGATTAAATCCACCGTTAAATCTTTCCTGTTCTCCGAGACCTCTGTAAGGAATGTTCCCCCAACATCGGCATAGATGGATGAAGGGTTTTAGAGGGGGGGGGGGGGCGGCTTGGGGGGAATCCATTGGCATTGTGTGTAATGGCTAGTTTTTATGTAGCAGTGATTTGTACATGTGATCTGCACATTTTTATCTGTATTATAATAACAAGATAGAATAATAGGGAAACATAGCGAACAACCAGTAATATCATTAGGAAGCTTGGCATGCCACCTAGTAAGGTATGTACAGATATAATTTTGTTTGTAAATAATGTTACACTTCAAAAGTAACAAAGAAACAAACAGATAAAAGAATAAGATAGCTAGATAGATAGATAAAGACAGAGAGACAAAAGAATAAAGTTGATAAATAGATAGATAGATAGATATAGAGAGAGAAAAGAATAAAATAGATAAGATAGAGAGCGAGAAAATAATAAAATAGGACAGATAAATAGAGAGAGGTAAAGAGGGATAAAAGATTAAAATAGATAATTAGGTAGGTTTGTAGATAGAGCGAGATAACAAGAACTAGATAGAGAGAGAAAGAGATAATAGAATAAACTAGATATAAATAGAATATAGATGGATAAAGAGAGATAACAGAATAAAGTTGATTGCATAGATAGATACAGTGGATTTAAAAAGTCTACACACCCCTGTTCAAATGTCAGGTTTCTGTGATGTAAAAAATGAGACAAAGAGAAATAATTTCAGAACTTTTTCCACCTTTTAATGTGACCTATAAACTGTACAACTCAGCTGAACAACAAACGGAAATCTTTTAAAGTAAAAATAAAAAACTAAAATAATATGGTTGCAGCCCTCTTCAGATCACCCCACAGATTTTCAATGGGATTCAGGTCTGAACTCTGGCTGGGCCATTCCAAAACTTTAAGCTTCTTCTGGTGAAGCCATTCCTTTGTTGATTCGGATGTATGCTTTGGGTCGTTGTCATGCTGAAAGATTAAGTTCCTGTTCATGTTCAGCTTTCTAGCAGAAGCCTAAAGGTTTTGTGCCAATATTGACTGGTATTTGGAACTGTTCATAATTCCCTCTACCTTGACTAAGGCCCCTGTTCCAGCTGAAAAAAAAACAGCCTCAAAGCATGATGCTGTGCCACCACCATGCTTCACGGTGGGTATGGGGTTCTTTTGGTGATGTGCAGTGTTGTTTTTGCTCCAAACATATCTGACCATGGCTTTTGCTGTAAGATGCGACTAAGAAAATGTCAGGAAAGACCTACTAAAACAGCTGAACTTTATTTGGGGTTAATCAGAGGCACTTTAAATGATGACAGGTGTGTACTGACTCCTATTTAACATGAGTTTGAATGTGATTGCTTAATTCTGAACACAGCTACATCCACGGTTATAAGAGGGTGTGCACACTTATGCAACCACATTATTTTATTTTTTAGTTCCTCCCCTAAAAGGTTTTATTTTTCAATTGTGTTGTACAGTTTATAGGTCACACTAAAGGTGGAAAAAGTTCTGAAATTACTTATTTTGGTCTAATTTTTTTTACATCACAGAAACCTGACATTTTAACAGGGGTGTTTAGACTTCTTATATCCACTGTAGTTAATGAGATATAGATGAGGAGAGATGGATAGATGAGGAGAGAGAGATGGATAAAGAGAGATAAAAGATTAAAATAGGTAGGCAGGTAAGTAGATAGATAGATACATAGATAAAGAGAGATTAAAGAATAAAGTACATAAGATAGATAAATAGAGAGAAAGGGAGGAGAAAGAGAGATAAAAGATTAAAGTAGGTAGGCAGGTAAGTAGTTAGGGAGAAGATAGATAGATAGATAGATAGATAGATAGATAGATAGATAGATAGATAGATAGATAGAGATAATAGAATAAAGTAGTGACAGATAAGTTTGCATAATAACTCGCCCAGTTAAAGTGTACATTTGTCTTGTGCAATAGGGGCAAAAAAATGTTATTAGGCCACTTCCCAAGCTGGATGAATATTTTCAACTAATTTAAAAATGCCACATTTGGCCCTCACTCTGGATGAAGGAGCACAGAGACACCTTTGGACAACAGCATTATTAATCTGGTGGGAAGGGAGTGTTAGGTGGACTAGCAGATTTAGATACACTAACTAACTGAAGCCAAACTCCAGCTAACACTTTATAATCATTTACACATTAATACTTTTAGGATAACGTTTTTTCATAGATAAAAAAAAGCTGATCATTGTAAGCAGCTTTGTCTGTGTTAAAAGGTTTGTATCATCCCTCTAACTGCTAAATCTTCAGGAAAGCTTGTTTATTTGAAAGACAACAGACTTGCTGGGCTGATCACCAGTTGAAAAAAAATCTGAAACAGAAAACTAATGCAGCCCCCACATGTAAGAATTAATAAGCTGCAGTATTATAAATGTTAGCTTTTGAGTTTAATACCGATTTTAAAAACGCCACATTTGGCCACTAGATAGCGTTAAGTATCAAAGGATTTTCTACAATCCTTAGCGCCATCTAGTGGTCAAATGCAGTATTTTTTGTTTTAAAAGGAAAAACATTTGACCAGCACAGGAAATGGCTTAACAACATTTGTTTTTTAGACCCATTTGCACAGAACGAATGTACATGTACTTCACTGGGTGAATTGCTATGCAGTTTTTTTTATATACATTCACTCGTAAGTTAGCATGCTCTGTGTTATCCTGGGCTGCCCATACTGTTTGTTCAATACAGCACAGCCCTGCTCTTTGTGTTATGGGAAGCAGGATGCAGAAGTTGAGGTTGTGGGTCACAGCAATGACCCCAGCTGGCTAACTGTCATCTTTTTTCTGGAAACTGTACATGTCCTTGAAGTTTGGTAACAGCAATTAATGAAAAGCACAGCGGGAGGGGAAAAGGTCACATTCATAAGCAGCTCTGGGTAAGTAGTGGATTTGGTAGGAGGCAGAGTCCAGCCATGGGCTGCAAACATTCACATGGAGCTGAAATCTGTCCTCTGCCCACGTCTCGTCTTTTACAGCAGAATTGAGCAATATCAAATGGGGGGGCGGGGGGGGGGGGGGGGGAGATAATAGAACCGGAGCACTCAGAATCTGGTGTAACTGTGCATAGTAACCAATCAGCTTCTAACTTAAGCTTGTTCTATTAAGCTTTGACAATAAAACCTGGAAGCTGATTGGTTACTGTGCAGAGCTGCACCAGATTTTGTGTGCACTAGGTTTAGCAAATCTCCCCCTTAGTACAGCAAATAGTTGTTTATACATTCGGTCTGATAAGTATGATTAGAACCTACTGTTCTTCATTTAGAGGGCAAACTGGTCTGTTCCTCTTTTAGAAGCTCTGGCCCCTATTTCTCCTTTTTACTCTGCTGTAAAGATATGCAATAGTTAAGGCCCTTTCACACTGCTTGGTAGCAAAATCGCAGTAAAACGGCATATGCATTTTTACTGTGATTTTGCTGTGTATCAAATGTGTTTCCTGTGTGTTTTTGGGTTGCCTGCACCTGTAAAAAATGAACATGTGACTCAAAAATGCACCAAAAACACAAATCACGGTGTGTTTGGACCGCAATTTTACTGGGATTTCCGTTTTGTTTTAACAGGAAGCTGCGTTTTTGCTGCGGTTTTCAAACCTGCACCAAAGGTGCAGCATGCAGGACTTTTCAAAATGCACTGCACCTGTAAGGCAGGGGTGTAAAGAGTCCCATAGGATTTAAGGCCTGGTTCACACCTATGCATTTTTAGTCCTTTTTGCATTTTACAGATTTGCACTACAGAACGTGACCCATAGGAAACCATGTTAGACCCCTTTCACACTGAGGCGTTTTCAGGCGCTAAAGAGATAAAAAATGCCTCCCCTGCCACCCAAATGTGAAAGCCCGAGTACTTTCACAATGGGGCGCTGCGCTGGCAGGACGAAAAAAAAAAATTGGGGGGGGGGGGGTGCGGTAGAGGAGTGGTGTATTCACCGCTCCTCCACCACCCCTGCCATTGAAATAATTGCGCGCCGCTCCCGAAGCGCCTGCAAAGCGATTCGGCAGCGGCGCTACACGGGCGCCTTTAGCCCTTTCTTCGGCTGCTAGCAGGGGTTAAAAGCTCCCCGCTAGTGGTCAAATAGCCACTAAAATGACTGGAAAGCACCACTAAAACTAGCGGCGCTTTACTGCTAACGCCGCCCACGGCTCAATGTGAACGGGCTCTTAAATGGACTGTAGTGCAAATCTGAAAAATGCGAAAAGCACTAAAAATGCATAGGTCTTACCAGGCCTTAAAGGAAACTTTTTTTTTTGCATTTTTCTTGCAAGGAAGCATGTATAAATGTGAAAGGGCCCGTAGGCTTGGTTCACACCTATGCAGTTTGCTTTTGATTAATTTCTGCAGTGCATTTTGCATTTTTGCACACGTGATTTTGCTGCAGTTTGCACTTTTTTATGTTTTTGCCAATTTGTTGTTGGGCAGATTAAAAAACGCAATGTAAAAAATCAATGTAAAATAAAGGTAAAATTGTGGCAAAAAATGCACTACATGCTTTTCTGCAGCCTCTCCATTGAAGTCTATTGAACTAAAAAATATAAAAAGCACCGTTTTGCATTTAAAAAAGTCCCTGTTCCTTTTAAAAAATGCAGTGGCTGGAAAAAAGCATAGATGTGAACGTGTCCCATAGGAAACCATGTTAAATGAACTGTAGTGCATTTCTGCAAAAAGCACCAGAAAACGCAGAGGTGTGAAGCAGGTCTAAATTTACAACTTAACGCTCAAAAACAAAAGTTTTCATCCATTCTCCGGATTATTACTTTGGTTATTTTAATTCTAATATAAGGGCTCTTTCAGACAGGCATTAACCCCTCTCCTGCATGCTGAACCTGTGTTCTGCATTCTATATAGAATTCGTATAGCATTCGTATAGAAGTGGATGCAGGCGCAGCGTCTGCACGGACACAGCCACATGTCCAAATCTGACATGCATGCAGATGCAGGTGGACAGATCTGAACGCAGATACTGTACATGTAGGGATGTCATTAAAGCCACTGCGCCTGAATCTACCTCTGTGGGCAACTACGGGATAGGTGCAGAAAACCGCGGCTCAGCACGCAGGACGTAGGTCAATGCCCTTCCGAATGAGCCCTTAAAGAGGAAGTAAACTCTGTTTTTTTTTTTTTGTTTTTTTGACTACAAGGCATTCTCTGATTGGATGAGGTGAGGGGTGATGTACATGGGTATATAGGCCTTCACTTGCGTATATACGTGTATGCGTGCAAAGGTCTAACCCTGACTATACGCATCCAGGGGTGTATGGCCATATGCATGTACACAGAAGTTTGGGTGTATATCTGTATGCAGCCATTAGTTTCTATTGGTGGCAGCATGCAGCACTTGTGGCTCCCGGGAAGGGTATTACTCCTGGATTTTATGTTATGCAGCCCTAGGTGCCCATGTGCATGAGGCCTGAGTAGTATGTTTAACAGAAGAAAAATAAGCAAGTCAGTTCATAGTTATGTTTTACATAAAGTTTAAGGGTGCACCCTATCATTAATGTTGCTTTTCTATCTTGCAGTTTGTCCAGAAGGGGACCTCGACACAGACTCCGAAAAGCAGATTGACAGTTTGTATCTTAAAGCTCTGGAGGGCTTCGTAACCGTTATCACTCAGGATGGTGACATGATCTTCATCTCTGAGAACATCAACAAGCACATGGGTTTAACACAGGTGAGCAGCCAACTGCCATTTATGGAGGTTTTAAAGTGGAATTTCCCCCAAACGGAGAAGTTCCACTCTTTCTCCAACTCCCCCTCTCCTCCTTTACATTTGACACATTTTTTTTTTTGGAGGGGGGGGGGGGGGGGGGGAGCAGGTACCTGATCTTGACAGATACCCACTCCTTCACTTCTGGTCAGATCACTGCGCCAACCTCAACAGATGTTCACCCCCCCTTCCCCCGCAGCCTTCTGGGACACATTACAAGTCCCAGAAAACTGCAGGACCAGTCATAGGACGAATGCACAGTTGAAAGCCGGCTGTGAAGCCACAAGGCTTCACTGCCGGTTTCCCGTAGTGGAGATGCCTGCGCTCAAGGCCGACTGAAAAATCGGCTCAGGGGAGGACATCCAGGGGCATGTATTAAAAGTCAGCATCTACAGTATTTGTAGCTGCTGGCTTTTTTTGGGGGGAGGCTGGAGCTCCTCTTTAAGATTACATTGCATTTTACCTCTGCAATTGTACAATATACATACATTTTATACAGTATAATGTCATAATCTGTTACATCGGTTGTTTTAGGCTCCTTTTCCCAAAATGTGTAGACTAAACAGCAGTGTTAGAGATATGCAGATCTGGACTTTTGTCCAAAAGTCAAGAGTAGATCATAGGTCAAGGACATTGACCTAATATACTTTCTTTTGGGTTCAGCCCATGATCATGTGCAAGGTGTGCCTAATCATTCTGTGTGGTGCCAATCCCCCCTACTGCCCGGGCTTGCCCCATGTTGCCCCCCCCCCCCACCACAGTGCTGCTGGCTTCCCTCCTTTCCTCTCCTCCCGGCTTTTGCGGGGGGATGTTTCAGGATGGAGAGCGGGAGAAGGGGCTAATCAATATGTAATTTACTGGCCCCTTCCTTTTGTGAATGAACACAGACAGCACACTCACTCACTGTGTTCATTCATAACGGAAACATAGCAGACCTTGTTTACTATGCTTCAGTTTGTGAATGAACAGGAAGCCACTCAGCACAGAGCACTTCCCAATAAATCACTGTCCGGTGCAGCTGAGGCTGCAGAGAAAGGCATGTGTGTTTGAGTTGAGCTTTGGGGTTCACACCCTAAAGCAATAGGCTGTGCACCCCTATTGTTCAGCCGACCATGGGTTCAAACCAAACCCAAGCTCATCATTACCCTTGACCAGGGATAAGCTCGGGTGGGTTTGGACGCAAGTCCTAAGCTATCCCACTAAGAAGCTCTCAAAGCAGACATCCAATCATATGGAGCAGAGGCACGCCCTGTCCTGAAGCTGCTTGTACATGGGTTGTGTATACGTGCAATTGCGGGGTGGGGAACGCCTCCACCGCCTATGATTGACTGTCCACTTTGATAGCTTCTTGGTGGGATAGCTCAGGTGGGTTCTGTCTGAACATGCCTGAGCTCATCCCTGGTCAAGAGTAAGGTTGAGCTTGGGTTTGGTCTGAACCAAGAAGGAAGCTTATTAGGTCAATGGTCAATGTCATTGACCTTAAATAGTCATGTGGCCACATTAGGTCAGTGTTGTCTGGAGCAGTGGTCATCAACCCTGTCCCTAGGGACCACTAACAGGCCAGGTTTGCAAGATATACATCACAGGTGATATCACTTGCTGCTCAGTGATCGCAGTATTCTAGTCTTCATCTCCCCAAGGTAATACATAAAACCTGGCCTGTTAGTGGGCCCTGAGGACAGGGTTGATGACCACTGGTCTGGAGCATCCCTGCCCCGTTGTGTACATGCAGGTGCGAGGTTGGGAAAGGTTGGGCCACACCTAATTTGCCTGGCCCTAAAAGCTTCTTTCTGGGTTCGGCCAGTTATGACTTCAGACCGAACCCAAGCTCTTCTCTAGTCATGATCGAAGTCCTCATCTCCATTTGTATCCTCTTTCCCCTGGCCACTCACTAATGCAATGAGCCACGGCACATGACTTTTACTTCAAGATGAGCCATTGATGTGATGTACAACCTGGCTTCACCTTCTCTATAAGCTGCAAAATGGTGGCAGCTAGTAGGGGGAATAGCTGGATTTTGTAGGGCAGATTTGAACAGAGTTTTTTCATGTACCAATGAGTTATTTACAAGCTAGATATTTAAAGTAGAAGTCTGACCAATGCTTTTTTGGCCCTACTTCTCCTATGGATCACAGGAGTGCAGTTAGTTCTGCACTACTGTGACCCATTTTCAGCTGACAGAAGGCTAAAGTCTGCAATCAGCTGAGATCAATCAGCCAGTCCAGGTGCTGGAGTGATCCCGACTTTACAGTCTGGGTCCACCCAGATGCCTGGACCAGCAGCGGGCTCGGCCTCACAGTGAGCCGCTTGGAGACTAAGCCAGCCCCCCCACCGCTGCACAGCTCTGTGCTCAAGTGAGTGCTGGAAGAGCAGAGAGCTGACTGACCGTCCTGACTCTCTGCACAGAGCGAAGGGGGGAACTGAGCAATCAGCGGTGATTGATCACTCAGTTGTAGAGTGTTGAGCCAACGAAAGGACAGATGCATCATCGGATCGATGCTGCTTCCAACTACGTGAGTATTAATGTCCCCCCCCCCCCCCCCCCCGAACCAACACCATACTTTTCTTTAAATTCTAAAGGCATAGGAAAGGATTGCTTTGATTGGATTTTTTGGAATGGATCTCTTTGTTTGTCACGTTAGTGTGACAATCAGAGAGTAACACACAGAAAATAGGAAATCTATCTGTACATCAGTCTGAGTTAAAAGTACCTACAATGATATGATGGTAGATATTTAAAGAGAATAATCATTTTCTCTTGTAGGTCGAATTAACAGGACATAGTATCTTCGACTTCACCCATCCCTGCGATCACGATGAGATTAGAGAGAATCTCAGTTTGAAATGTGGTATGTTGATTTTCATTTGAATTTTGCACATTTTCAGAATCCCAGGCAAGGCAAAGCTAAACATATGATGAAACAATACTTGAAGCAGTTTAGCCACATAAAAAAAAAAAATTGTTTCTCTACAGCTTTAGTTACATTGCTTACCTGTAATGAAGGATGTCCTATGATGCGCAGGCTGCTGGATTCTGCAGAGATCTTCACTGCAGAGTTGCCCTGTCCTCTTCCTGCTGCTGAATTTTTGGCACTGTGGGAATTACCAGCTTTGGGTCTCCAGGTTCCAGCTGCATTAAAGATGATCTGATGGGGAAATAAATGCCCCTTCCTGCCCTCTCCCCCACTGAGAAAAGTTCTTAAACTCTTATGTAAAAGGGGGGAGAGAGTTATGTGACTTATCAGACACTCCTCCATTCTCAGATAGTTTTACAAGCAGTGTAATTGGTGAAAGAACTTTCATTGATTGGAGGAGTGGGCAGGAAGGGATCATCTTTATTGCAGCTGAGCCTGGAGACCTGGAAATGTTAACCCCAAGAGCGGCAGAAGTTCAGCAGCAGGAAGAGGACAGGGCACCCCTGCAGCAAAGATTTCTACAGAATCCAGCACCAGTGGCGGCTGGTGGTTTTTCCTTTTGGGGGGGGGGCAAACCCCCCTGGAGGACAATAGTAAATCAAAGACCCGCACTTACCCCATCTGGGAAGCGGGCAGCGTGTCTGGCAGATTTTATCCTCCTCCTGTTGTGTAGATCACAGCGGCATCCCCCTCCTCCTAGCCATCCAATAGGATCGCCTGACCTTTCGGCCAATCGGGAAAGGGGTAGAATATTAATTTGCTTTTCTAACACACCTGGGTGGGCTCCGAGCGCAATGCTCTGTGCCACGAGTCCACCCTATTTTGAAGCCTATTAGAGTCTATGGCTCTAATCAGGTGTTTAAAAAAAAACACCCCACCTCTGTAATTCATGCGCCTGGTGTCCTGCAATACACGTACCTGCACAAACGGCTGTATCTTAAATTGGGTGCTGAAATGACTGCAATCGTGAGAAGGAAGTGTCACCTGCACACCAGGATCTCCAAAATTGTGTCCAAAATTTTAATCACATAGTATCAAAAAAATAAATAGAAGCGACGTTTCAGAGCCATGCAGGACCCCTTCATCAGGCATGTAGATTTAGATTTTAGTACTAGGGTGGACTTTTTTTTTTAACAGCTTTGGTCTCTGGATCTAGAGTAAATCACAGTCAGGCTTGCTATGACAAGTCAGTAGATCAGGGTATGACTGGGCTTTAATATGGAGAAATCTTCTTTTGTGATTTTTTTTGTAATTTATGCATAATCAGCCAAAGCTGTGACACAAAAAAAGCCCAAGTTGGCAGGAAGTGGTGATAGTTAAAATTCTATCCTCATTTAACCAATTTAGTTGCTTTTGACCTAATAGACCCATCATTGCCAAATTTGGGCTGTTAAATTATCTGATTTGTCTGATCATAGAGGGATCTGGAATTCCTATGATCAAACCTTTTGTGTCCTGGGCCATGGCAGACCAAGACTGAACAGCAGCCAGTCTAAATCTGTGTATGTCTTCTCCGCCCAGTCAGAGCGCTGCTGCCAACCAAGTACAATTATGAGGACCAGGTGCAGGATATATATAGAATGCTGGGAGTAGTACTGTTTTTTTTTTCTTCTGGATTTGGCTGGTGTTGAGGTGCTCTTTCCATCCCCTTTGCTAATTGCTTGACATGCCAAAATGCCAGTCTGGGCAACAATCCTAATTGGAACCAAGCACAAATATAATAATTTGTTGCGAGTCAAGGGGTGTGCAAACTCTAAGGCCTCCCTCACACGGCCATTTGGCCACATACAATGGATTCCAGTGGCAAGAATTAGCAAATTCTTGCAGCTGGAATGAAAGATGCATCCGAATCGTGGCAGCTGCACAGCCTATATAAACTGACTGCATCCAGGATCAGACATCCATCCCTAACTGCAGGTAATCCCATGGTGTGTGGCTACATGCAGGGGCGTTGCTAGGTCTACAAAAGATCTGAGGCTAGAGCCCATAGCAGCGTAGTAAAGAAAGTCATACGCTTGGGCGAGCATACACATGTATATACAGTAATATACGTGTGTGTGTATATATATCCACAGAGAGCCCCCCACTTACATCAGGGTCCCCAGAGAGCCCCCCACTTACATCAGGGTCCCCAGAGAGCCCCCCACTTACATCAGGGTCCCCAGAGAGCCCCCCACTTACATCAGGGTCCCCAGAGAGCCCCCCTTACATCAGGGTCCCCAGAGAGCCCCCCTTACATCAGGGTCCCCAGAGAGCCCCCCTTACATCAGGGTCCCCAGAAAGCCTCCCTTATATCAGGGTACCCAGAGAGCCCCCCTTATATCAGGTTCCCCAGAGAGCCCCCCTTATATCAGGTTCCCCAGAGAGCCCCCCTTATATCAGGTTCCCCAGAGAGCCCCCCTTATATCAGGTTCCCCAGAGAGCCCCCCTTATATCAGGTTCCCCAGAGAGCCCCCCTTATATCAGGTTCCCCAGAGAGCCTCCCTTATATCAGGTTCCCCAGAGAGCCTCCCTTATATCAGGTTCCCCAGAGAGCCCCCCTTATATCAGGTTCCCCAGAGAGCCCCCCTTATATCAGGTTCCCCAGAGAACCCCCCTTATATCAAGTTCCCCAGAGAGCCCCCCTTATATCAGGTTCCCCAGAGAGCCCCCCTTATATCAGGTTCCCCAGAGAGCCCCCCTTATATCAGGTTCCCCAGAGAGCCCCCCTTATATCAGGTTCCCCAGAGAGCCCCCCTTATATCAGGTTCCCCAGAGAGCCCCCCTTATATCAGGTTCCCCAGAGAGCCCCCCTTATATCAGGTTCCCCAGAGAGCCCCCCTTATATCAGGTTCCCCAGAGAGCCCCCCTTATATCAGGTTCCCCAGAGAGCCCCCCTTATATCAGGTTCCCCAGAGAGCCCCCCTTATATCAGGTTCCCCAGAGAGCCCCCCTTATATCAGGTTCCCCAGAGAGCCCCCCTTATATCAGGTTCCCCAGAGAGCCCCCCTTATATCAGGTTCCCCAGAGAGCCCCCCTTATATCAGGTTCCCCAGAGAGCCCCCCTTATATCAGGTTCCCCAGAGAGCCCCCCTTATATCAGGTTCCCCAGAGAGCCCCCCTTATATCAGGTTCCCCAGAGAGCCCCCCTTATATCAGGTTCCCCAGAGAGCCCCCCTTATATCAGGTTCCCCAGAGAGCCCCCCTTATATCAGGTTCCCCAGAGAGCCCCCCTTATATCAGGTTCCCCAGAGAGCCCCCCTTATATCAGGTTCCCCAGAGAGCCCCCCTTATATCAGGTTCCCCAGAGAGCCCCCCTTATATCAGGTTCCCCAGAGAGCCCCCCTTATATCAGGTTCCCCAGAGAGCCCCCCTTATATCAGGTTCCCCAGAGAGCCCCCCTTATATCAGGTTCCCCAGAGAGCCTCCCTTATATCAGGTTCCCCAGAGAGCCTCCCCCTTTCATCAGGGTACCCAGAGGGCCCCCCACTTACAACAGGGTTCCCAGAGAGCCCCCTTACATTAGGGTCCCCAGAGAGTCTCTCCCTTGCATCAGTGTCCCCAGAGAGCCCCCCACTTACATAAGGGTCCCCAGAGAGCCCCCCACTTACATAAGGGTCCCCAGAGAGCCTCCCTTCCCCTTGGGGACCCCTGCAGAGACTCGGGGCTATTGGCCCCAGATTCGGGGCTATAGCCCCAAAATCCACCCCCTAATGATGCCCCTGGCTACATGTCTACCGCCGTGGCCGCTGTCGGCCTATCATTCGTTTATATACAGAGGTGAAATGTATTATTTGACCCCCGGCAGATTTTGTAAGTTTGTCCACTTACAAAAAAATGAAGGGTCTATAATTTTTGATCATAGATGTATTTTAAATGATAGAGACAGAATATCAACCAAAAATTCAGAAAAAAACACATGATACAAATGTTACAAATTGAGTTGCAGTTCAGTGAGTAAAATAAAAGTATTTGATCCCCTACCAACCAACAATAATTCTGTCTCCCACAGACTGGCTACAGTAGGTGCTCATGTGGTACACAGATTAGTTCTGTCAATTTTAATAAGGTGCTCCTAATGACAACTCATTATGTGTATAAAAGATACCTGTCCACAGAACTTCTTTCTTCCATTCAAACCTCACCATTATGGGCAAGACCAAAGAGCTGTCAAAGGACATCAGGGACAAGATTGTAGACCTGCAAAAGGCTGGAATGGGCTACAGGACCATCAGCAAGAAGCTTGGTGATAAGGAGACAACATTTGGAGTGATTTTTCGCAAATGGATGAAATACAAAATAACCATCAATCGTCCTCGGTCTGGAGCTCCATGCAAGGTTTTGCCTCATGGGGTAAGGGTGATCATAAGAAAAGTAAGGGATCCGCCCAGAACTACACAGGAGGAGCTTGTGAATAATATCAAGGCAGTTGGGACCACAGTCACCAAAAAAACCATTGTGTAACACAATACACCACCATGTGTTGAAATCAAGGTCCCCTTCCTCAAGAAGGCACATGTATAGGTCCATCTGAAGTTTGCTAATAAACCTCTAAATCAGGGGTGTCCAAACTTTTTTCAAAGAGGGCCAGATTTCATGAAGTGAACATGCGTGAGGGCCGACCATTTTTCCTGACTTTTTTTGAACCATTAAAATTAAATGCAAATTAAATATTTTATGCACAGTTTATTGCAAACGGCATACTATTCATTTCATAACATTGATGACAATACATGATGATATATAATATATATCTCTTCTCTTCTCCGCCCAGGATAACGATGAGCTCAGGTGTGTTATGTTTAAAAAATATATATATAAATCTCTCTCTCTCTCTATCTACCTCTCTCTCTATCTACCTCTCTATCTATTTACCTCTCTATCTATCTCTCTCAAAAGGAAAGGAACCGCGTTCCAGTTTGATGTGGCCCCCCAAATATATCCATCTGTGGCCCCCAAAGCTTGAGCGTGTTATTTTTTTTTTGGTGTTAATATATCTATCTTCTTTAGCCTGACAAATCCCCAAGCACCGCGCTCATTCTTAGTATGAGCCGGGGCGCGTGGCTGGGCATGTTCAGAAGTCTATGTGCCTGAGCCCGCAAGGAAGCTGACAGCACGCAGCGCCACCGCCAATCACAGGCACTGTGACATTTCCCCGATCTCTTCATCTGCAGTCCGGGAATAATCACTGTGCCTGTGATTGGCTCTTCGTGCTGTCAGCTTCATAGCAGCTCTGGTACATCGACTTCTGAACACGCCCAGCCACACGCCCCGGCTCATACTAAGAATGAGCGCGGCGCTCGGGGATTTGTCAGGCTAAAGAAGATAGATTTATACACAGCAAAAAAAATAACACACTCGAGCTTTGGGGACCATAGATGGCTATACTTGGCGGGCCACAGATGTGTATACATATATGCAAATTCCAAGTGGGGGCCACATCAAACCGGAACGCGGGCCGCAAATGGCCCGCAGGCCTGACTTTGGACATGCCTGCTCTAAATGATTCAGAGAAGGATTGGGAGAAAGTACTGTGGTCAGATGAGACCAAAATTGAGCTTTTTGGCAACTCAACTGTTTGGAGGAAGAAAAATGCTGACTATGACCCTAAGAACACCATCCCTACAGTGAAGCACTGAGATGGAAACATGATGCTTTGGGGCTGTTTCTCTGCTAAAAGTACAAGCCAACTTTGCCACATTGAGGGGCCAATGGATGGGACCATGTATTGTAAAATCTTGCTTGAGAACCTTCTTCCCTCAGCCAGAACCCTGAAGGTCGTTGATGGGTCTTCCAGCATGACAATGGCCCAACACATACCTCCAAGGCAGCAAAGGAGCGGCTCAAGAAGAAGCACATTAAGGTCTTGTAGTGGCCTAGCCAGGCTCCAGACCTTAATCCTATAGAAAATGTATAAATACAAAAATAATACTGCACATGTAAGAAGATAATTCAGTGTGAAAAAAAAGCAACACCACTAATGTGAGATATTACCACAATAAACAAGAAACAAAATAAAGGTGTTTTCACTACAGTGATTGATATTAAAAATACAGAAAAAAAATTATAAATAAATGAACAGTACAGAAAAATCAATCTCTCAAATGGACCATAATGGTCAAATGGAAAATGTATGGAGGGAGCTGAAACTTCGAGTTGCCAAGCGGCAGACAAGAAACCTTAAGGATTTAGAGAAGATCTGTAAAGAAGAGTGGACCAAAATCCCTCCTGAGATGTGTACAAACCTGGTCATCAACTACAAGAAACGTCTGACCTCTGTGCTTGCCACAGTTGCCACCACAGTACTAAGTCATGTTTTTCTTGGGGATCAAATACTTATTTTACTCACTGAACTGCATCTCCAGTTATAACATTCGTATCAAGTCTTTTTTTCTGGATTTTTGGTTGATATTCTGTCTCTCTCATTTCAAATACACCTATGATAAAAAATAATAGACCCTTCGTTTCTGTGTAAGTGGGCAAACTTACAAAATCTGCAGGTGATCAAATACATTTTTATCCCCACCGTAGACACTGCTATTTGCATGCGCCGATCATTCCAGCCGCAAGAATCCTCTGATTCCTGCAGCTGGAGAGTAAAGTGTATGAATGAGCTTGGGATTGGTCTGAACCCATGTTCACTGAACCCAGAAGGAAGCTTTATTAGGTCAATGTCATTGTCCTCATATGTGTCCAGGAACATCCCTTCCCTTTTGTGTACATGCAGGTGCAGGGTAGGGAATGGCAGGGGTGCAGCTGATTGGCTCAGGCTCTGTTTCCACTACTGCGAGTTGTTGTGCGACTTGACACACGTGAAGTCGCATGACAAGTCAAAACCCATGTATTTCAATGGTCCCCGTTCTAATTGGTGCGACTCAAGTCGCAGTGACTCCAAAAAAAGGTTTTTGCACTACTTTGTTCCGACATCGGTGCGACTTGTTCTCACATAGTTTTCACCGGTCGCATGACATTGCATCACAAATCGCATAGCAAAGTTGCAGTATAAATCGCGCAACTTTGGGGACGCAATAGTGGAAACATAGCCTCAGGGCTAAAAGGTTCCTCCTGGGTTCGGCCGAACATAGGCTCCTCCCTAATCAAGAGCCCGTCTCCATCTCTATCCACTTTCCAAGATTAAATTCAAATTTTCACTTTAATGCGCAAACTATTTCTGAAATATAAATCCTGTATTATAATAATAATTTTGTATGGCTTGTTTTAATTTAACACGAAGGTGCAGGACTAAACAAGAAGAACAAAGATGCAAGTACAGAGCGGGATTTTTTCATGAGGATGAAATGCACCGTCACCAACAGAGGCCGGACCGTCAATCTCAAATCTGCTACCTGGAAGGTAAACAGATGGTTGTTACTTAACCTTGAACTCCCTCTGGAAGAAAATACCAAGTAAACCTTTTATAATGTCAGGCTGTTTTTTTTTTTTGTTTTTTTTTGAGCAAGAACTCCAAGTGTCACTCTTCATTTAGATACTCGCTCCTCGCAGCTCATTTTTTTAATTATAGAAGGAGCTGCGGGGGATTGCAGTGTGTGTCATAGCTAGTTGATTTGTAGATGTTGCTTTAGGCAAGCTTCATTTTCTGATAAAGGCTCAACATTTTTTTGGAACATTATTTCCTCTTTACTTTAATTAAACAGCAGGCAGGTTGTAAATGGTGTTTCATTATTTCTGACGGAATCATTTTTTTTTTAAATCCTATCGGTAGCATTTTCTATGTTCCTCTTATTGCAGATACACTATATTACCAAAAGTATTGGGACACCTGCCCTTACACGCACATGAACTTTAATGGCATCCCAGTCTTAGTCCGTTGGGTTCAATATTGTGTTGGCCCACCCTTTGCAGCTATAACAGCTTCAACTCTTCTGGGGAAGGCCGTCCACAAGGTTTAGGAGTGTGTCTATGGAAATGTTTGACCATTCTTCCAGAAGCACATTTGTGAGGTCAGCCACTGATGTTGAATGAGAAGGCCTGGCTCGCAGTCTCCGCTCTAATTCATCTCAAAGGTTTTCTATCGGGTTAAGGTCAGGACTCTGTGCAGGCCAGTCAAGTTCCTCCACCCCAAACTCGCTCATCCATGTATTTATGGACCTTGCTTTGTGCACTGGTGCGCAGTCATGTTGGAACAGAAAGGGGTCATCCCCAAACTGTTCCCACAAAGTTGGGAGCATGAAATTGTCCAAAATGTCTTGGTATGCTGACGCCATAAGAGTTCGTTCATTGGAACTAAGAGGCCAAGCCCAACCCCTGAATAACAACCCCCACACCATAATCCCCCCTCCACCAAATGATTTGGACCAGAGCACAAAGCAAGATCCATAAAGTCATGGTTGAGTGAGTTTGGGGTGGGCGAACTTGACTGGCCGGCACAGAGTCCTGACCCCAACCCCATAGAACACCTTAACCACTTGCCGACCACCGCATGTACATATACGTCGGCAGAATGGCACGGACAGGGAAATGGGCGTACAGGTACATCCCTTTAAATTTGCCGCCATGTGGTCGCGTGCGCTCCGGACCCTGCCGCGAGCTCCGTGAGTGTAATCGTGGGTCCCGCGGACTCGATGTCCGCGGGGATACTCGCGATCGTCTCACGGAGAGGAAGAACGGGGAAATGCTGATGTAAACATGCTTTCCCCCATTCTGGCTAATGACGCTGACAATGATCACAGCTCCCTGTAATCGGGAGTGGGGATCATAGTCGTGTCACACGTAGCCCACCCCCCCCACAGTTAGAATCACTCCCTAGGACACACTTAACCCCTGCAGCGCCACCTCCTGGTTAACCCCTTCACTGCCGGTCACATTTACACAGTAATCTATGCAATTTTAATCGCACTGATTGCTGTATAATTGTCAATGGTCCCAAAATAGCGCCAAAAGTGTCCAATCTGTCCGCCATAATGTCGCAGTCACGATTAAAATCGCAGATCACTGCCATTACTAGTAAAAAAAATATATATTAATAAAAATGCTATAAAACTATCCCCTATTTTGTAGACGCTATAACTTTTGTGCAAACCAATCAATATACGCTTATTGCAATTTTTTTCCCCAAAAATATGTAGAAGAATACGTATCGCCCTAAACTGAGGAAAAAAAATGTTTTTTTTATATATTTTTAGGGGATATTTATTATAGTAAAAAATAATGCGTTTTTTTTTCAAAATGGTCGCTCTTTTTGTTTATAGCGCAAAAAATAAAATACCATAAAATCAAATACCACCAAAAGAAAGCTCTATTTGTGGGGAAAAAAAGGACGTCAATTTTGTTTGGAAGCCATGTCGCACGACCGCGCAATTGTCAGTTAAAGCGACGCAGTGCTGAATCGCAAAAAGTGCTCTGGTCTTTGACCAGCCAAATGGTCCGGAGCTGAAGTGGGTAATAATACAACCAAACCTACAAACACAAAGACGCACTGGAGAGGTTGAGACCAGTACATTAATTTTGCATTGGTTGTGAATGTGTATAAATGCATACAAAACATGTGTGCACTACTTTGGTAGTGTTAACACACTTGAGCTGCAGCTCACCACGATGCAAAAGCAATTAACCCTAACTGACTATAAGTATAAGTTCACATTTTGTAAAAAAAAAAAAAATTGCACATCTTTTTGCAGGTAAAAAAAATGTATATTTATTCTTTTTTTACATTGCAGCCTTTAAAGCATTGCACCTATGATCAGCAGATCGTTGGTTCCATGCGATGATCCTGCTGTCTGCCTGTACCTCCGATAGGAGCAGGCAGTTACTGAATGGCAGGAAGAATCAATGAACTACAAACGCGCTCACCAGCGCCCTCACAGTTCACTGAGAACTACAAGCTATCGGCCACAATGCTGATGATATTTTCATTTTTGAGCAAGAACTGCAGGTTTCACTTTTCGATATTTGTATTCATTAATAGGAAACTATGAATGAATGATGCGGCCATGTGGGCATAGCCCTGCACCGCCACATTGTTTTCAAATTATGACAGCGGGTGCGGGGAGAAGAGCCCCCCGCCCACTATCAAAAAACAGGGAGCGCTGGTCGTGGGAGGTGGGTCAGTAGGAGCATGTTACACCCTAAATATGGGTGTAACATGTATCATTCTTCTAAAAGTGAACTTGGCCTTTAAAAGTATACTCTAGTCAAGCTAAATATTGTTTGGCTTCACTCAACCGATTGGAGCACGAGAAGGAAGGTTACTGCCCATAGGCTTTGTGTTAATCCTTCTAAATTAAACTTTAATTACAGAATAAACTTTGACTCTTTAGTGTTAGGTGTGCCCATTTTTGACAGCCATCTGATTGAATATAGCCTAGGAGTCCAAAGTGTTTTATTGATTTTACAAGAAAGCAAAGCGTTTCGGTGACTTAAAATCCCCCTTCACCAGGCCAAGAAACCTAGAAATTGAAATATCAAATTTAAGAAGCATTGATGAGCATAAAACAATATTAAAGTGGAACTAAACCGTCCTATTGTTTCCAGCCATGGAAGCTGCCATGGTGGCCTTTGTTTGATCTTCAGCTGCCATGATGCCGCACATGTGATCAGTTATGATTCCAGCCATTGGATGGTTTGACAGTTTGGTTGAGAGCACAACCAATGTGACATTTACATTCTCAGAATGTACCAGGAATTTAACTGATTTTAACAGATTTTTGAAACGGTTAAATTGACGAGTTTAGTTCCGCTTTATCCACCCAAAAGTTAAATGTCCATGAAGAGTGGCAAAATAACCACTTTAATCAATTGACTTATTTAACCCCAAAAAATACATCAAAACCTAATGATGAGATAAAATGTGTTATGTCCCTAAAGCTAGAATAATAAGGCCATTGAGCTATTCAGTTAAAAAAGACCATACAAACTATACTAAACCATAACATTGAATCTCATGAATAGGTTTTAGACTTTGGTGTATATTTGGGGTTAATCCTATTTTTAGTGGTTAGTGGTTTTGCCACATATTCACCTTTTGGGTGATTATTATTTTCCTTTGCTTATTGATGTTTCTCATATTTTTTATTCCAGAGTTTATTTTTCTTGTAGCCCTTGTAAAGGGAGATTTTTTTTGGCCCTTAAACATGTTGGCTGCCTGGTTGCTTTCTCGTGGAAACAATAAAATACTTTGGACTTGAAAGATGTTTTTGTGGCTGAATTACATGTGGATCACTTAAAGCGGTAGTAAACCGCATAAAAATACATAGGCATCGGGCAGTTTAAGTCAAGATGTGCTAGTAAGCATCGCATACTAACACAATATGACAGACTTACCTGAAAACGAAGCCCTCCAGCAGGACGCTGTCACAGCTGGAGGCACTTCCATCTTCATCCAGTCTTCTTTCCGGGTTTGTAGGCTTTGGCAAAATGAATGGCCGAGCGGGCGTTGACGTCACTCCCGCGCATGCGGCATGGCTCTGAAGGAATGGCACGGGTGTTCGTTCCTTCAGAGCGCTTGCACCGGTGACATCGCTGGCTGCATCTAAAGTAAATATCTCCTAAACAGTGCACGTTTAGAACATATTTACTGTACCAGGGTGGATTTGATTTAAATCAAGTCGATGTAAATCCTAATTTTTAAAGAGCGACTGTCATCTCTGTCCCGCAGCGGCTCCTCCTCTGACCCGCTGTTGACTCACCGACAGTCCCATTCAATTTAATGGGACGGCTGGTGATGCGGTAGTGACACAACAAGGTGAGGGACGTGGCGGCAGCAGGTGAGTGGATGCCCGCTAACGGGTGCTGTCATGATGGATCTGAAATGACAGGTGCTCTTTATGTGTAATTCTTGCAGGTAGTTAGAATCTTTAATATTTGCAAACAAAATGAAGGTTTCCTTTTTAGAATAATAAGCTGTCAGGTTAGTAAAACAGCGATATCAGAACCGATTCAATCATACAGTTTGTAGTGTACATAGATTTGCAAAACAATGGGATAAAGGAATTTTCCTGAACTTTGTTTTATCTCGTGATTCCTGTGAAATTGTGTGAATTCATAAATGCAGTGCACGTGATCTCAGCTTGTAGGGCTTGGATTAATTGAATGAGTTTACCAAAAATGTAAATATTGCAGAATATGCAGCCTCGTGCTACATAACTAAGCTCCATTTCATGCTGAAAAAACTCAATTATTATTGTATCCTAAAAGGAATATAAATAGGAAGAACCGCGCTAACAGAAGATATTAGTAAGCAGCAGCATGTAGTGCGATTACACCAATATTCTAAAGTCCTGTAAGTAAGCTGCGCTAAAAATTAAATGATAGTCCATACAAATAACATCAAAGGAAAGGAATTTTTTTGAATCCTTCCAGAGTAAAAACACCACCACCGTGCACCTATAAGCAATAGTGTCAATCCACCGTAGTAGTTGATCCTGCTTACCAGATGGCAAGCATAAAAGGGCAAGTGGCTTTAGCCCAGCCAAGGCCTTTTAGCTTGCTCTACCACGGGTCCTAAAAAAAAAATTGATCTAAATCAAAAAAATCTGATTTTTTTTTTGAGAAAAAAATCATTGATTTTTATCCACCCTGTACTGTAGCTATAGGTAAGCGTAAACATCATGCATGGGAGTTTACTCCGACTTTATTTTTTGGGTAGACCCAACCTCTGAGGGGGCCCCTATTTTGTGGGGAGCTGCAGAACCTAAGCTATCAGGCCCAACTAATGACTTTTCTAGATTGTAAGCTCTAACGAACAGGGCCCCCGGATCCCTACTGTATTGAATTGTATTATAACTGTACTGTCTGCCCTCATGTTGTAAGGCGCTGCGCAAACTGTTGGCGCTATATAAATGCTGTATAAGAATAATAATTAACAGAAGCTTTGTGTCCAGTGCCTCATTTCTCCCCTTTCTTGGATCTCGTTGATTGTGACAACTTTGCTTCCTTTTGTCAGGTACTTCACTGCACTGGCCATGTGAAGGTGTACAACGCCTACAATCCGCATGCACTCTGCGGCTACAAAGAACCCCTGCTGAATTGCCTGGTGATGATGTGTCAGCCAATCCAGCACCCCTCCAACATCGACATCCCACTGGACAGCAAGACCTTCCTGAGCCGACACAGCATGGACATGAAATTCACATACTGCGATGACAGGTGAGGGCGGCCGAGACGCTGAATTTCCATTTCGGAATTCCCTTACTATGGATTCTGTAGAGAGGGCAGAGAAGCCGTCGGCCCTTGAAAACGTGTTTTTATGGGATGTCATCTAGGCAAGCTCATTTGGATAATAAAGGGAATCTCTGCTCTGCCTCTAAATTTATCCAACTCAAACCACAGAAATACAACAAGAGTGCAAAGCCAAGGGCCTAGAGTCTAAAATGCTTTAATAGTTCTTTAGAGACAAAAAAAAAACAACGCGTTTCGGAAGCCACATGCTTCCCTTTCTCAAGGTCTAAAGCAGAGATCTGCAATTAGTGGACCTCCAGCTGTTGCCGAACTACAAGTCCCATGAGGCATAGCAAGACTCTGACAGCCACAAGCATGACACCCAGAGGCAGAGGCATGATGGGACTTGTTGTTTTGCAACAGCTGGAGGTCCGCTAATTGCAGATCCCTGGTCTAAAGATTTAAACAATGTATATGAGTTCAAAGCGAACAAATTCTGTTTCAGGCAGCTTCAGCATACAGCTGGTAACAATGGCAAGACTTCAGACTGTTTTGAACATTCAGTATACAGCTGAATACCTATTTTATTTGCTAAAGAGTTTTCTCTGAGTCTGTATAAGCTTTTTAAATCTTTACGTTTTTAATGAACTGTCTCTCCCAAAATGCACTAAAGAACTACTAAAGCATTTCAGATTTTTAACCTTTGGCTCTGCACTCCTGTTGTATTCTCATGCTTTGAGTTGTTTCCTCGGTACCCATTAGAGCACATGTGTCAAATACAAGGGCGGCAGAATGCATCAGCCCTTTCATATAGCCCTCTCACCTCTCCTGCAGCTGCGGTACATCCCCCCCACCTGCAGCACTTCTCAGCAGCCGGAAGCAAATAGGAAGACAGAACTCCTCCTACAGATCCTGCTTCTCTCTGTGCATCCGCATAGATGGTCATCTCTGCCACCCCTCCCGTCTCAGCTGTATGCAGCAGAAAGGGGGACAGAGCTCCTCTTACAGATCCTGCGCCTCTCTGTGCAGCCGCAGCACCCCCATGTCTCTGCCTCCCCTTGGCTCATCATGGTCCTCCTCCAGACCCTGCACTTTTTGCGTCTCTTCTCTGCCCCAGAGGGGGGGTGCACTGTAATGTAAGGAAGGGTGGGGGATTCTTGAATTCTGATGGTGGGAGATACTTGACACTATTGTAAGAGCGGGGGGGGGGCAGTGTACTGCCCACCATAATGCTGAAGCGGACCGCAATAAAATTTGACATCCCTGCATTAGAGGGAGTAGGCAAGCTGGATCCAGTGAGCTCTTGGAATTAGTGCATTTCCTTCACTCCTAAAAGAGAAGTATCCGAAGTCTCAGAACCACCTGGATGAGTTTTCTTTGGAGTCCAAATGTATCCAGTCCTCTTTTATGCCACTTGAGAATGATGTAGGTTTTCATTCTATCACTCACTGTAACAGAGGTCACATCCCTTCAATGCTTTTAAATCACTAATATTGCTTTTCAAAGCGACATGGTATTAGGTAAAATATTTTTACTGTATTTTAGACACTGAGATGGCCCACTGTCTGTTAATATTAATAAAGGGCTATACCCCGTTTAAGCTATTTTGATCCTGTTATTTATCTTGGATCTGCGTAATAATGCTTAGTAATGCTGAACAATGGTTGGGCCTTTCTGATCCCCTCACTGCATGCATTAAAAAATAGATAAAATTTTGGCCAATTCTTGCTGAATCACCCCAAAATTTGAGATGCGGGTGGCCCTGCATGCACCGCTTTGTTGACAAAAGTCCATTTAAATATCAACTTAGCCTGGTGGACAATATAGCCTGAACCATGACTGCGTCCTATCAGATACAGCCACTGTTCAGGTATTCAGACAACTGCGGGGGCCTGAATACACAATAGCCGTCAGTAGATGTCCTCCATCCATGCTGTTAACTTAGTTGGGGGAACCAGTTGATTTAATTGAGCCGTCTATGGGGGTCTTTAGACATTAAAGCCTAGTACACACTAGTAGTTTTTCCTTCAACCCAGCAGGGCTGAACGAAAAAAAAAACAGCTTAGGAGGAGCCGCTGTACTAACTATCCGGTATTAGTACAGCGATCTCCCCTGCTGTGGCATTGTGTTCTGTTCAGACTGACTGCAGTACACCCGGCCGGTTTCGATTGAACC